>OMNV01005128.1:156147-184019 GCA_900303265.1 Brotula barbata | reverse complement strand
GGGCGTTAAAACGGTGCAGGACGTTCCACCTCCATGTGACACGGAACGCTCGCAAACGTTTTGTCAACACTTAGACCAAGTTCTGTTTAATGACAACAAACCTAACAATGAGCATCTTCACATCGTAGAGGCTCGATATTGGAAACACAGATCAATATCACAAATGTTAAATACCAATCTGGACAATATGGCAGATAAAGGGAAACGACAGTACTTCCATATTCTTTTTTATTCAACTTTTACAAGCAGGTACTGTTTTCACAATTTGCATTTTAACAAGAAGGCAGTGGGTCGTGATAATATTAGCAATTACAGTTGTCCAAGGTAGTAATTAGCACGCACGGACCTTGTGTCAAGTCGTTTGCTTTTGGAGGATCTCTACCACCTACTGGCTGAAATCAATTATTGCAGCTTCTTTAAAAATGTGTCTGGCCCACCATTCCTGAAATCACAAGGTCGTTATGATGCCAGCCATCCAAGATGGGGCTAGACCTGTAATGGAGAGCTGAAGTGCTCAAAGAGTGGTTAATTCACTCTATGTACTTGCCAACATAATGTTGTCAGAGAAGAGGCGCTTGAGAATTGGGAGCAGAAGCCTGTTCAGTTGACCCAGACCATCCCCAAACAGTCTCCTGGCACCTGCTTTGCCAAAAGTGCACTGTAAAAAACAATGTTAGAAACAATCAGAACACTCTGTAATCTTGTGCAACGTCTGAGTAACATCATGAAGGATTTTGTGAAACTATATTGTAAATCTAGCCACAATAAGCCAAATTCTGCTAATTTTAGCGTGTAGAAGCATCTTGTAGAAGTGCCTTGCTCTACCTTAGTCTGTCTTTTTTCAACATCTCAATTCACAGTTTCCTTAAGATCCTGCAAGTTGATTTAACATAACTTCAGATTAAGTTCAGATTATTCAAATGAGCAAAACCTTCATGTGTTGCATCGTAGATAATATTGACATCTCTGACTGCTTCTAGTCAGCTGGAGCTGACAAATCAAGACCAGCACTCTTGAAAAGATTCTAATCGTCAAGTGCACAACTACACATGTTGCTTAATAATATATCATTAGCAGAACCTCAGGAGATGGAATCATCTCAAAGTAAAATCTGAAGACTTTTGTGAATTCCTGTTTTTGCAGTGGAGGGAGGGGGGGGGGAGAAGAAGAGAGGGATGGAAGGAGGGAGGAAAGGAGGGAAAAACCCAGCTGCCTCTGAGCCTGAGCCCCGTGCTGCTTTTAAAGTAGTGGGAGGGAGGCAGGGAGACTGCTGGCACCATCTGTACACGTCTTTTGTATTCCAGCCCTCGTCTTTACACAGAGCGAGGCTGCTGTGCTCGGTGCTCAAATGAAAGCCAAGAGGTGCCTTTCAGGGTGCGATGCTCTGCCTCGAGTGGGCTGAGGAAGAGGAGAAGGTGTGTTTGTGGACCAGCGTTCACGCTGAAATACTCTTTGTCCTCGCGCTTGTAAATTGTGTGCACGCAGAGGACATCTAGTGTCCTATTTGTCTTGACTCTGTGGTTGTGTACATGAGGATATAAGCCTGTGTGTCTTTCTTTTTGTGCCGACCACATGTGTTTTGTTATCTGTGAGCAGGATTATCTGTGAGCAGCATATACATAGTTTGCATTTTGGTGGACTCAAAAGTCATAAATGCCTCCTGTTAGCTAATATTTTGTATACTATATTTATATAAGCAAAATCCGGTGGTATAGAAATGAATTTAGTTTTTGATCAGACACGGATGGATGCTAATTAGGTGTGCCACATGTGAAGAAACATTCCACATGTGCCACGTAACTTTCAAAAATTGCCTCAGTGTATCTCGTAGTCTCATGAATCTAATCCCATGATCATGTTGTGAGACGTGCAAGCAACTCAGAAACAAAGTGGCCATCGGGGCTATGGTAGAGCTATGTGGACCGATCATACACTTTGTGGAGCAAAAACAATGATATGGACGTATACGTGACGTATATACAGCAGGTTTGAGGGTAAGAAGAGCACCCAACACAGGATGGAAGAGCACCCAACACAGGAAAAGGTGGAGGAAGTTCCTCTCTAAAGAGCAAATGGATTTAAGTCAGTAAGAATTTTTGTGTTTTAGCTCCAGGGTGGACTGGGAATCTTGTCCACGGTGCACCCGACTCTCACCCAGTGCATTTCATGATGGTCTAGACCGCTCAACAACCCTGCACAGGATAGCGAATGGATGGATTTTCATGTTATTTCATGAATTTAAAGTGTATTATCTGTACATCTCTGAAAGATGGATCTGCAGTCATTTTTGTCCGGAAGCTGTGAGTGATCATGCGTGTTGGTTGGTTTGTGATTAAATCTCTGGGTTGCCATGTTTATGACGGGCGTCAGAAGATTTTGTTTGTTCCTCCCTCCCATCAGCCCCATTAGCCTGCTGTCTCACTCACCCACTGACTCACTCCTTCTTTATCTCTCTCGCTCTCTCTCCCACTCGTACCTCCTCACCCTCCCTCAGCTCTGTCGCTAATGTGTGCCGTGGCGGCCCGTCCTTACGTCTGGCAGCCGGGTGGATCTGCCTGCACCGCTGTCATATTGACGTGGCTTTTTTTCTGAAATCACTGAGCACTTTGTTTCACCCCTGCTCCCCAGCCTGGAAGATGATGTGTTGTGGCTGTGAATCATAAGAGGAGCAGAAGAGGCGGCTGGCCTGCCCTTTGATTGAATCCACATTCTGTCATTGCATGAGGAGGCAGCGAAGGAGGACAGTAAGGGGAGAGTGAGTGTTTTGTGGTTGGCACGGTGCAAAAAGATGCAGTGCAGATGAAAAGCATATGATTCCATCAAACACACTCTGCGGTAGACTCCTAACCATGTATTAGGTACTGGAGAGGATGCGGGAAGGGCTGGGGTCTATCTGCTGTTTCAGACTGTCCCCTAGTGGTCAGGACCAGTAATGACATGCTGCTGGTAACTGCTCTTACACACTTTCAGTGGGGCTTAAAAATGATGAAGTGATGTGTGAAGTATTGTGTGTAAGTATATAGTACAATCATATCAAGTTGAGTACTATACTGGATTCTTGCAACTTCAAGTTACTTTGTCAGATGAAGACCTCAACTTCAAAAAGAGATAAACTGTTGAAATACTATGAAAAATCTTGACAATAAGTTATTTTTCTTCTGAAACACATGTTTTGCCGAGTGCTGATCATTTCCCTTCAGATTTAGTGTTTATCCATTATGGTATTAGTACATTGTTCCTTCTGTAACCAGTGATTATCATTATCTATGTTGAATATTTGAAAATAAAACTTGCATTGGGACATCTGATTGTGCCTTTGAGTGTTTTGCAGGTAAATCAATTCCTTTAAAAACACCTCTTGTGCATGATATATTTACTTATTTGCGCTCTTTGCTGTCAGTGAGCTGTACTTAATGTATTTCTTGCAGCAAGAAAGAAATTTTGGGTCGATCCTTTTTGCGTTGAAATGGGTGAAAACCTAAAGTGATGAGTCTTATATATTTGATGCCCGCTTTTGTTTCTTGCATTGACTTTCTGCAGGATGTCTCCGTCAGGTCATTGCATTTCAGTTTGTTTGTTACTTGTTTATGTCCTCCTCCTGACTTGAGTTCAGTTTTTGCAGCGCTTGCAGTGAAGGGCTGTTATCTCTGCAGTTATTTCTCACTGGAGTGTGACAGCAGCACTAATACAGTCTGCCTCTGCCTCTCCTCTTCCTCTTTCCCCTCCTCTAGCTCTGCTGTCCTCCTGGTGTGAGGAGCTGGGACGCCTCCTCCTCCTACGTCACCAGAAGAACAGGCAGAACGAGCCTCCGGGAAAAGTGCCCATGCAGCCCCCAATGAGCTCCATGAAGCCAGGCCTGTCCCACGGGTCAGTCTGCGTTCTGATTTTAGAACAAATATACAGCACCTCCAGTTTAGAGAATTTTCATGTTTTCTAAGCGATGAAAGAAACGGAAGAAGAGATTAAATAGATGAAGAATGAAAGAAAGAGAGAAAAAAATTATTAAAGAAAGGATGTAGGGAGGTGAAAAAAAGAACAAGTTGGAATGTTTTGGAGGAAAAAAGCCAAATATTTTCCCAGTGAAATATAATGAAGTAAAAGAAGAAAGTTGCCCAGAATGTAATAGTAGAAGTAAAGTACCGATTTGTAATATTTGTACTAAAGCAGTCCAAAGTTAATAATTCCAAGTGTACGAGGAAGAATGTGTCTTTATTTTAAAATCCTTGTCGTGCCTTATCAGTCTTCAAATGTAAATATACTCACTCCACTTATACAACAGTAACTGTTTGTGCGGTGACGTGAAACTCTTTACATGATGTTTTCCACCTTTTTCTTGCAGAGATGGGTCTTTCCCATATGACTCTGTTCCTTGGCAACAGAACACCAATCAGCCTCCGGGTTCGCTGTCTGTAGTGACCACAGTCTGGGGTGTCACCAACACCTCACAGAGCCAGGTGAGATCCAGGAGCACTTGTGGACCTGTGAGCATACTGAGATTGCTCCTTGCTGTTTTGACAATGCAGACGATGGTTCAGCCAAATATGGCAAAATGTGTCTAATTCTAATTGGATATTGTCTTAATTGATCTCATTTGACTCACTCTAAATACTAATTTGTACAGAATAAGATTTTTTAACTGCTGTGCACATGACTTAAGTTTGCAGTTATTTTGAAACATGTCAGATATCTCACAACTTTAACTGCTGACTGACGTACGACGAGGGCTCAAGAGCGACCATTGCTTGGTTTAATAATCCCAGGATAGACATATTGACAGCCACCTTCCTAAGGTAACATCGTTTATCGCTTTGTGTTCATTTTTGTGTTGTTGTCCCTCAGGTGCTGGGGAATCCTATGGCCAACAACAACAATCCCATGAACCCGGGGAACAACCCCATGGCCTCTGGTATGTCAGGGAACAATCCAGGGATAAACTCTCCTCAATTCCCCGGGCCTCAGCAGCAATTCCCCAACAAAGGAAACTCCAACCAGGGCTACATGCAGGCGGGCATGTACGGACGACCCAACTACCCAGGAGGAGGCGGCTTTGGTGGCAAGTAAGGGAGTCGTGGATTAGTCCGATTTTTACAGATGCACTGCCAGATTTTAAAGTCATTCACGATGTTGTCTTTCTCCTTGTCTTAGTTACCCTGGAGGGCCTAATGCTGGACCTGGTGGAATGGGAATGCCTCCACACTCCCGCACTCCCTCAGACTTCACCCAGCCTGCCGCTGCTGCCGCCGCCGCCGCAGTTGCTGCGGCTGCTGCGACGGCAACAGCCACTGCCACAGCAACCGTAGCTGCCCTACAGGAAACCCAGAATAAGGACATGAACCAGTACGGACCGGTAGGTAAAACACACACGCAATGCACACGGACTTTGCAGAGAACCATTTCAAAAGCTGTAATAGCACTAAAACATGGATCCAAGGGAAATGAATGTGGTTTTATGATTGAATGAGGCTGCATCGTTTTAAGAGTGACCCATGTTTTTGTTTTTGTTTTCTAGATGAGTTCCTCTTTCCAGATGGGACCAAACCAGGCATATAACAGCCAGTTCATGAACCAGCCTGGGCCCCGTGGTCCCCCATCTCTTCCTGGGAATATGGGCACAGGCATGAATGCTTCCAACATGAGCGCCCCCCCTATGGGAATGAACCAGCCCAGGGGTCAAGGCATGGGTCCTTTTGGGGCCCACAGCCAAAGGATGCCCCAGCAAGGCTATGCAGGGCCTCGGCCTCAGGGCATGGGTATGCAGGGCATGAAAAGACCCTACCCAGGGGAGGTGAGCTGCTGTGAATTCAAAAATGACACTTAACCTTTCAACTTTCAAATTCAAGTTGATGTATGGTTAACATACACGGACTACTTTTTACTCTAGCCGAGCTACGGTGGGCAGCAGTATGGACCAAACAACCAGTTCCCTAACCAGCAGGGGCAGTACCCCAACCCTAACGCTTCCAGGCCGCTGCCATCCCCCAACTATCCAGGCCAGAGGATGCCAGGACAGCAGCTCCAAGGCCAGTACCCCCCACCCACTGCTGCCATGGGCCAGTATTATAAGGTATGGCAACAAATGATAAAAATCTTTCTTATTTATTCATTAATATTTGGATAAAAAAACAGTGTTTGGTTAGTATTTATGACATTTTATTTATGTTTGTATTTATTTATTTCTTTTGTTTCTCTTTTGATTCATTACAGCAAGAACCACCTTTCAATGGCCAAACTAATAATTTTTCTGGGAGTGGATATCAGTACAGCCAGGGCAGCATGAATGGAGTAAGTTCAATCTTTGTAGCACAGATACTTTATTTTGTTCAAATTATCATTGTATTTTTAGTCACTTTTTTAATTAACCTTTGTCTCCAACATAGCCACCCAGACCGGTGGGCAACTACCCTCACTCCCCAGTGCCAGGCAACCCCACCCCTCCAATGACCCCTGGAAGTAATATCCCTCCATACCTGTCGCCAAACCAGGACGTTAAGCCTCCTTTCCCTCCTGACATCAAACCAAATATCACCGCTCTCCCTCCTCCTCCAGGTTCGTATCTCATGTAGTAGGAAAACAAAATTAGTTTAATTTCTAAAAAAAATACCATGAATGTTTGACTGTGTTGTCTCTCCCCATGTAGCCAACCCCAACGAGGAGCTGCGCCTGACGTTTCCGGTGCGGGACGGAGTCGTCCTGGAACCCTTCAGGCTGGAGCATAACCTGGCTGTCAGCAACCACGTCTTCCATTTACGGCCCTCTGTCCACCAGACACTCATGTGGAGGTAAGACGATAACATCTGCAAGGACGTGTGTAGTGTAAGGTTTAGTTCATCTTCTTGGATATGTGTTCCCTGTGAGAGATATAACCCATTTCATTCTGCGTCCATTTCCTTTAAATTCATTTGCTAATCCTGTATTTTGATTTTCAGATCGGATCTGGAGCTACAGTTTAAGTGCTACCACCACGAAGACCGTCAGATGAACACCAACTGGCCTGCGTCGGTCCAGGTCAGCGTCAATGCCACACCCCTCACCATTGAGAGGGGGGACAATAAGACGTCCCACAAACCCCTGCACCTGAAGCACGTATGTCAGCCGGGAAGGAACACCATCCAGATCACCGTTACTGCCTGCTGCTGTGTGAGTGCACAACTATCGGTTTCTGCAGAAATTACAGCAATCTAATAAAAATAAATTCTAATTCTATGATAATTATAATTATGTCTCCTCCCGCAGTCGCACTTGTTTGTCCTGCAGCTGGTCCACAGGCCGTCGGTTCGCTCTGTCCTGCAGGGTTTACTAAAGAAGAGACTTCTTCCTGCAGAACACTGCATCACCAAAGGTAAGCACACAACTCTGATATCTACCAATTCAAACATTTCTTTAAGAAATATAGTTTTTGCTCATCCACCACATCTGTCCTCTTCTGCGGTAAAGTCAAGAGGAATTTCAGCAGCGTAGCAGCATCGTCGGGCAATGCCACACTCAACGGAGAGGACGGCGTGGAGCAGACAGCCATCAAGGTTTCCCTCAAATGTCCAATCACTTTCCGACGAATACAGCTCCCGGCACGAGGACATGACTGCAAACACGTACAGGCAAGTTCAGTGGGGGTGAAATAATGTGCACGTGCAGTGTTCAACGCTGCTTTAAATCGTAGATAAAAGCTGAAAACGATCGTCCTTGATAACAAATGTGTGATGGCGTTGTTTCCTTGCTCTCGCAGTGTTTTGATTTGGAATCATATTTACAACTGAACTGTGAGCGGGGCACATGGCGATGTCCTGTTTGCAAGTAAGTTTGTCCAAATAATCAAATACTGTTTTGTTCAGTGTTTTCACTTTGGGGTGTAGGGTAATGCGCTCTATTGTCTTTGTCAGGCTTTGTAAGCTCATCTCTCCTCTCTCCTCTCTCCTCAGTAAAACAGCATTGTTAGAAGGACTGGAAGTGGACCAGTACATGTGGGGAATCCTGAACGCCATCCAAAAGTAAGATGGTATTCTGGTTTCAGAAACAAACACTCAGCACACTATTTGGCCATTGATTAATACCTCTGCCTGTGTTTTATTAGCTCTGAATTTGAGGAGGTGACCATAGATCCGACATGTAGTTGGCGGCCAGTGGCAATAAAATCAGATATCCACATTAAGGAGGATCCAGATGGACCACTAGCCAAGAGGTTTAAGACCATGAGTCCCAGCCAGATGATCATGCCCAATGTGATGGAAATGATTGCTCAGCTTGGCCCCGGGCCTTCGCCGTACCCATCACTACCTGCTCAGCAAGGCGGCAACAATAACGACTACGGCAGCCAAAGTAGGTCAAAGTTAAACGTTTCACCTCAGACAATCCAGAATCATTTTGACATTAAAACCAGATTACTTTGCTTTTGATGAGGATTCTCAGCAAAACCTCAACATTGAACATCATGTTTGTGTGTTTGTGGTTTGCGTTTTGCGTGTTAGGTAACAGTTACCAAGGTCATGGGAACTTTGACTTCCCTCATGGGAACCCTGGTGGTACGTCCATGAATGACTTCATGCATGGCCCCCAGCTGTCTCACCCACCTGACATGCCCAACAGCCTGATGAGCCAAGACAAGCCACTGTCCCACAACATGCCCGACTCGGTGAGTTTCACTGTGTTAAACCTGTTGAACCCCATTTTGTCCTCCAGTGTTTTGAAAGCACTATGAAGAACCACAAACATACACTAGGATGGTCGATTGACATAAAATCACAGCTTTAGTTTACATTTTGGATGCTGGAGTAACATACGAACAATGTTAAGTTACAAATCAACCTAAAAATGTAATAAAATTTATTAACTTATAATGAAGTAAATGCCATGAATCATATTACAGAATGTGTCGGTCATCAGTGTAATTTAGTGATCGGTGTGAATATTTCCCTCTCTCTCTGCAGATACCTCACTCTGCTGGCAATGACCAGTCACATAGCTCATTGCAGCAGAGCTTACATGCGTCTCCCCACCCTGGGAACCAATCAGGGCAGCAGTTACACCACAGTGGGCCCCCACAGCCATCGCGACAAGCTCCACCTCCTCAGCAGCAGCCGCAGCAGCAACAGCAGCAACAACAACAACAACAACCCGGCCCCAACAACCATCCCCACAGCGACCTGGCTTTCAACCCATCCAACAATCTGGACAGCCAGGCTGGCTCCGACATGCCTGAGCCATCTTTAGACGTGAGTGCTGATATAAAATCAATAATCCATACCTGTCTTATCGATTTGGTCACCGCACTTACGAAAACTAATTTGGTACACGACACAACACTAAAGGTTATTAAAGAATCGTTTATAGAGACCTGGTCTGCAGCAAGACTCCTGTCCACGGTTCATAACATCTGGATGAGACCAATTTGTTTATCCACGCTGTTTTTCTACGCTTGGTTACTGTGTTGAACACATTGCGGAACCAAAGACAAACAATGCCAACTTTAGCCTAGAGGTCCATGCAAAATGATGAATTCTAACATCCATAACTTTGTGGTCCTTGGTGTGGCTCTCTGGCTCATCCTACCACACAATCAGAGGAATTTCTATTATTAAAAAAATATGTAGAAGATTGTGCAGGCTTTGCATAGGTATGTAGCAGATGTAAGAATTTTGACAATGATACACACACTTCCTCATGACTAACTAAAGTTTTGTCGCTATGCCTCTCTTACAGCTTCTTCCAGAGCTCGCAAACCCAGATGAGTTGTTGTCCTACCTTGACCCCCCAGACCTCCCCAGCAATAGTAACGACGACCTTCTGTCGCTCTTCGAAAACAACTGAGGCGATTCAGACGCGCATAAACTTTTCTGACTGCCTGCAGTTTTCCTGGGACGCAGGCCCGTCACTCAGTACTTGATAAACACAAAGATGCACTCCCTTTCTCTTCTTCCTCTTGTACAGTTTTCATTCGCCAGCGCAAATTTTACTGAAAGAGGTGAAAACTCAAAGACACGGTGGTAAGCTGGGGGTCGTCCTGCCCTTTTGCCCTGTGGCGATCCCTTTGAACTGTGCAGCTATACTCAGTTGATTTTTGTATGCCACACAGGTGTATCTGTGCACATTAGCAAAGTGTTGTAGCATTTTTTATTCATATTTTGTTTCCTTTTGAGAAGAAAAGGAAATCACTGTATAAACAGAAAAATAATAGAAAAAAAAAAAATTTGGCGCTATCTGGCCAGTGTGCGTTATGTCCATATTGTTATTCCAATCTGAGAGGCCACAGCTTCCTGGTGTCACAGCTCCATTCCCTGGCTGTCCTGTTTAGTCACACTGTTTCGTCCACCACACATCATTTAAAAGCACAAGAGATTAAAGTATTGCAAAAAAAACAAAAAAAAACAAAAACCCAGATAATTACAAAGGCAAAAAGTTACACGATCATTTCGATCTATGTGTGTCTATCCTTGACAAGAGGTTTTTATTTTTACTTTTTTTGGTGTTCTGCAGAGATTTTAAAGATTTTTGGGAACGATTGGCTCCACTTTGTCTACTGTTGTGATACGTTCATACTTTTTCAATCCTCTGACAGTTGACGGCTGAAATGGAGTAGACTTCCATCTCGAAGGAGAGACCCCACAAATGTTGCATCATACTGCATATTTCACAGTTCTCGTCCTCCTGCGCAGAGGAGTGATTTTAATGAAAACAAAGGATACAAAGTGAGAGATTGGGTTTCCTGTGACTGTCCTGCTGCATTTATTGCTTCATGCTAGAACTCCTTCCACGCTGTCCGCTCTGCATGAGTCCAGCATTGCTCGTGTCTTTTGCAGTGTTGCATCTCTCTCTCTCTCCCTGTTAAATGATGTACTGTTGAAGTAGTCTATAAAGTGCATGTGTGCCAAGCCCTCGTCTAGTGATATTCCAAGTGGTAAAAGATAGTGTGGTTTTATCAGTTGCCCTTTTTTGTTTGTATGTTTGTTATTATTTCAGGATGATTTATTTAACGTTAACAGTGAAGGGATAATATTGTCAGCGATATGTTTATCACGTATCGGCTGGTTATATTATGTTTGTGTTGATTTTTCTTCTCGTTTTTGTTGCTGCATACTTAAAATATACATAAATCTTCGGGAAACTGCTCAACATCACCAAAGTTAGAGGGACGAGAATGGAGATGTTTGTGTTTTGTCAGCAGTATGAGTGTGCGAATGTATGTGTGTGTGTGTGTGTGTTTGGGAGGTAATATTGATTTCAAAGATATAGAGAAGGTCATACACAGTTTATCCATCACTGCTGTTCAACAGGTGGTTTTTTAAAGCAGTATTGGTGCAGATCGTTTGCCACATTTGCTTTGTTTTGTTTTGTTTTTGAGAAAGAGTGCTGTTCAGTATGCAAATGTATTATTTTTTAAGAAATGCTATTGTACTGTAAATATCATTGTGAATATTTTTGTATCATCTTGAAAATGTTTGTCCTTTCATAATTAGTCCTCCCACCTAAGCCTAACCGCGTACGCTCCCAACCTCCCATCGCACCACTGACTTTGTTTGTAACCAGCAGTAAACGGCTTCTCGCCACTGAGAAAGCCGGCCGGATGTCTCATAAGCTATGTCTTGCAGTCGATCATGATTTCCTGTCACTTCTTCACTCAGTGCATTCGGATCATTAACACACATCTCTCTCTCTCTCTCTCTCTCTCTTTCTCTCATTTTCCCACGATCCCCTTCCGTGCATCATTTCAAGATAATGTCATAATTTCAGATTTCAGCCGAGTTTAAAGCAATATTTTCTTTCACTCTCCTGTAATTGATTAAAAACAATCAATGTTGTTTATCCATGAATTTACACTTATGTTTAATCTGAGTAATATACCGAACAATGATGGTTTTAAAAGGTGTGGTATCAGTTGGCTTTCAGTGTAATTAGTGAGCTATGTGAATATCATAATTGTTGCTAATTGTCAATACACGGTGGTATTGTAAAGATATATCACAACCATATTTTAAAGAAATTCATGATATTGTTTATATTTTTGTTATAGAAAATGTGGCTTTTTTTTAAATTAAAAGCACGAGACCATATACATTTTATCCCTTTTTGGTAAATTATTTTGTACTGGTTTTTCTTTCTTGTTAAAATGTAAGGCTAGAAAATTACAATTCATTTCCACTGTAGCAATGTGCTGATCGAAACCACGTTGTTTATTTTTTTATGTAACATTACTTTTCAGTTTCATGATGTTTAAGAAATATTATTTGTTCCAGTACAACACAGTTGCATATAGCTTTGTACCAGTGAAATCAGAAGCCATTTTTAACAATACACTGCCGTTATTGTTTTCTTTTTTCACTATCTGAGTGGAAATCTTTGAGTCCCAATCGCTGTCATTTCATATTGTGGTCTTACGTGAGCCAGTTTTTGTGTATTAGGCAGCACCCCAAATTCTGTAGTTGCACAATCACAATAAATGGCCATTTCTGTGGGGGGAGTTGTTTTTAAAAAAGGAAGAAAAAAAATCAGAGAGGGCATGTTCATCTATCTTGGCCTGGAAAGGAGGATTGTTAGGGCGAGGCTAAGTCAAAGGTCTGGAGATTGCCTGTATATATGTAAATGAATATAGAGACATGTGAACAGAAATGTATTCATTTTCCCTGGGAATGTGCATTGTTTCTTCAGAAAAATAAAAAGCTTGCAACCCCTCTACTGGAAGTGGCTGAATATGGAAAATGAAACGTTGTTAGTTAGTGTCTGTGGGTATTTTCAGCATTTTGCTCCCCCTCTGTAAAATACTTTCACTTCTTTGTTTAGGGGAAGTGGGACAGCAATGTTTTACATGTAATATTTAGCCTACGTGTTCTAGTCTGTCACCTGCATATTCTGAGGTGCTAAAAAAGGAAAAAAAAAAGGTTACAAAGAGAATCCTGGGAATTTCGCGGAGGCAGAAAGGCATCTTGGGTTGGAGGGATGGGTCCAGAAGATTGTAACCAAATCCATAGTTTGTACAATTTTTGATATCATGAGCAGTTGGAAAATGGTACAATCTAAGGTGATTCATGCAACATGGCCATTGTCTCTGTTTGTACATTGTATGTACAATCATTTCGTATTCTAAACTGGTCAGAAAATAAAGGAACTAATTGTGATTTTTAGTCTTGCAGATCTGTATGTAGTTAGATGATGTGACAACCTAATATTTATCTAATAAATATGTATTCAGATGATACCTGTATGCTGCTGTGGTCTTGTCTTTTGTGCACGCCCGTTGCTCAAAGAGTAAAATTGAAAAACAAAAGGAAAAAGGAGAAATAAAAGAAATAGAAGAAAGAAATCTGACCATAGAAAACATTTGATTTTATGGTATCTATATATATTATGGCTATTACACAGCCTGAAATTTATGAAATACAAAAGGCAGAAATAAGTTCAGACTTAGGCATCAAAGAATCCCCTCACCCACACTCCAACGTATAGATTTGTCAATAAGTATCATGTGACACCAAAATGTTGTTTTCAATTTTCTTAAATTACGGCCATATAGTTGTAAGTTCAGGCTGCATGCCCCTCCCCTTACACACACAATATATATCCATAACCCTTTAAATGTATAAACCTCACATTGGATTCTCCTCTGGTATACAGTTAACCAGTTCTAGGGCTGGTTAGGCCCCATAATGGCATTGGGGACCTTACTAGTATGGTGTTTTCTCTCTCAATGATCAAAGTACATACACATTTTTGACTGTACTGAGATTAAGGCAAAAATTAATGCCGTTCAATTAGTAATTAGGATTAAATTCCTCCACAGATGTACACGAGTCATTAAATAATGTAGAGTATGAACACTGTGCTGTTTGACTACATGTGTCCAGAGGTATACAGAGGCTCTCTCAATGTAACATTTACATGCTTGAGAACTTAAAATAGCATGATCTGGACACGGCGTAGTAGCCTAATGATTTATACTCATCCCAAACCAATATATCTGTCCAGTCAATTTTAAATCTGTTAAAGCCCCCCAGATTGCCTGTATTTTTTATGGTTTACATATCCTTTAATAACTTCCAGGTGCCTTTTCACATCGAGTTTGCAGCGGTGCTGCTAAGTCTCCCCTTAAAATGAAATCACAGAGTTTTGGGGGGGTTTTGCAGTGATTTCTTGGCAAGGCATTGCAAAGTAAAAGCAGTAAAAATAAAATAAGGCATTATCTTTATTGTAAGATAATAGTTCTAGAGTGTGGGAGTAAGTAGTAACCAATGGGGATCCAAGAGGGATCCATCCATCCATTATCTATGCCTCTAATCCACGTTAGGGTCATCCCAGCGGTTATTGGATGAAAGGTCGGTACACACTGGACAGGTCATCAGTCATCAGGGCTGGCACATAGAGACAACTCAATCACACTCCCATTCATTCACCTTACCATACGACAATATTGACCGTGGGTTTAAATGGACGTGTGATCAGGATGGAAAATATCTATAAAAAAACAAAATGTATGAGACCTAGTTTGGATGGAATTTCCCTCTCAAATAAAATCAATGAAAAATACATTTGCCAAGATATCATTTTTGGAATATCACTAATTTGTAAATCCCCATTTTTAATATTCATCACACAGTGTATATGATTTTCTTCAATTTCATTTCCTCCGTAATTTCTTCGAATGGCTTTTTGGGACTGCACGACGCGCAGAGACATTTAATGCACAACAGGAAGTCTATTCTAGATAGCAAGCAAATTATGCCCCTAAATGTTAAGATTATATTTAAATTGCTAATTCTTCAGTTTTATTATCATTATCAATAAAAATAGATTAAAAATGTCCCAAAACATTAATGCAATAATATATTTACTCTTGTTAAATTTACCGGTGTTGCACTTCCGGTTGTTCGGATAACTTCCGCTTTCCTTATGTCAGCGTGACATTCACACTTGTTTCTATCGTGGTGTGAATTAGTAAGTTCTCATTCTTTAATTTCAAAAATGTTTCTTGTATCAAATAGGATAAAATTATGTTCGTTTGCTTTTACCGCCGCTCGAATGTACAGCAGCAGCGCCGCGGCGAACAACAACCCGACGGTTTACTTTGACATTTCAGCAGATAACGAGCCGCTGGGAAGAGTCGTGTTTGAGGTAAAACAGCCGAAATGACCTTAACCTTCAAATAGGGGATTGTCTTTGAACAAATATGAGACACACTTGCAGGTTTACAAAATTCCCTCCACGTCCTGTCAGTACGACGTGCAGTGGCGGGCTTAGTTTTATAATTCACAGAGAACAACTTGTCCACATTTGAGCCTCAGGCACCTTTGATTTCTGTTGCAGCTCAACGCCGAAGTTGTGCCAAAAACTGCAGGTAAACAAAAAAAAAAACCCCATGAATTATCACGACATTGATTTTATGCAACCTAGTGAGTGACTGTGTGTGTTTATAGGTAGTTATATACAGTATGTGTGCTATTGAATATATTGTTTGTAATTGTTTGTGTGTAAAAGTTGTCCGGTTGATGCCTAGTAGATGATAGAAATTTTCATCCAGTGACTAATATCTCTTTCTGCATGAAACGATGATTAAAATAACTGGTTTGTGAACTCTTGAAAGGTAGTAGCACAAATTTAGCTATCCATTTTTTTTGTGCTGGCTCTTGCAGCCATCCATTGGTGCTCCTGTGTGACATTTGTGAACCAGTATTTTGACCATTATGTTAAAATGTTGTATAAAACCCGATTAAATCTGATGTCAAATCTTTTCTTGCAGAGAACTTCAGAGCGCTGTGCACAGGCGAACATGGCTTTGGTTACAAGGGGTCAACTTTTCACAGGGTGATCCCTCAATTCATGTGCCAGGTATGTTACACAGTCAGAAATTGAGTGATGTCATTCATTAATCCAGTGTGGTGTCACAGTGTGGTGTGAAATCTGTTGACAGGGAGGAGATTTCACAAACCATAATGGAACTGGAGGAAAGTCCATCTATGGATGGAAGTTTCCTGATGAGAACTTCAAACTGAAGCACAGTGGACCGGGTAACGTTCTCACTCTATTTGATGGTGTGGTATCAGAAGTTCTGAATTGTTGATAAAGTTAAAGAATTTGATTCAAATTATTAAGGTCAGCGTTATCAGGTATATGACGTGTCATACTTTTTCTGACCACCAGATGGCATCGGCATGGTATTGTGCTGATATTTGACATGTTCATAACAAACTTACAGTTTGATGATAATGACATGTGTTTTTCCATTATAATTAAAAAATATCACATTTACACTTAAAATGTGTGTACATTGATTATGGATACACACATTATTCTCACTGTAAGCCAGTTTCATATATAAAAATAAATAAATGTTTATTTATTTATTTATTTTGCACTTTAGGTATCTTGTCTATGGCCAATGCTGGACCCAACACCAATGGATCTCAGTTCTTCATCTGCACCTCTAAAACAGATTGGTATGTACGGATAACAAAAAATTGCATCATAAGGCTATTTATTTAGGCTATTTTATTTATTATGAGAATGCAGCTTTCCACATTTTTCCTACCTGTTGAGAATAGATCTTGGTAGAAACTATGAAATCTTGTAATGCTGGCACAAACATGAATTCATAGTAAAATAGCGGTATGGGCCCTGAAAAAGCCGAGTGAGTCAGACCATAGTTGTTGTGTTGTGTTTTGTTTCATTGTCCGGGGACAGCAATAACAAGCCTCTTCTTTGTCCATTTAGGCTGGATGGCAAACATGTTGTGTTTGGCAGTGTGAAGGAAGGGATGGACGTGGTGAGGAAAGTGGAGTCTTTTGGTTCTCAGTCTGGGCGAACCTCCAAGAGGATCTCTGTCACTGAGTGTGGAGAACTCAAGTAGATTTCATGTAAGCTCTGGACACAATGTAAAGTCTCAGCTCCTGCTGCATTTTCTATGTGAAAGAGTCATCTTATCGGTGACAACAGATTCTCCCAAATTTCCTGCGTCGGTGCATGCATTCTTTGTTTGCGTTTCTACGGGTAACAACCAACAAACACTTGACTCTACTAATGTGAAATTACCTTGTAAAGTAAAAAATAGACGCTGAGAAAGATGCTGTTGTGAATTCTTTACCGTACATTTCATCTGGTTTGATAAGAGCGTTTCATGATTTCTTTTTGTAAAATTAAAAGTCCTTTTCACCTTAAATGTGACTATTTTCTGACTAGCTGATTTTTAAGAAATGAAGTGAAACGTCAGATCGTTTGTTTTTTGTTGTTATTATTATCAGGGGATGCTGAATGTTTTCACGGACAGCAGAGAAATTAGATCACCCTTGTGTCATTCTTCCCTACACCTTTGGCTTTCCTTCTCATGTTCAGTTGACTAATGATCATGTTCCGTTAAGTATTTATTCTAGGGAACTACAGGGATTTACAGTAATAAATGTTTCTTCGTGGGGGGTCTCGTTTAGTATCCCAGCACCAGCGATCGAGAAAAATGTTTGTGTTTTGCCGTAACTTCACCTCACCAGATGTTGAAAAGGCGTTTTAAGAGGGCCTGATCCATTCTTCTGTTTTATGAAGTAGAATTAAAATAAGATATTAAAACATTAATTAGCGCATTCCACCTCCGATCCAAAAGCTGAACCACTTAAAGAGGCCTGGAGGAGATTTTCTAAACCTGGTTTAGTGTCTGTCTTTTTAAACGAAACACTAATCCTGATGGTCTAACAGGCGTTGTTATGCACAATAAACAACACATAAATCCAAGATCAGATGTCAAATCCCACATCCTCTTAATTGTTTCAGTTTCCAGCTTTTTCCCACCAGGGATAATTGATCAGTTCAACATGATCAAATTATCTTGGACAATTGCACGTTCTCGTGTTTATGGATAAGGGCACACACAGCAACAGTTAAAACCACGAACCACAAGTTTCTGATTGGTTTCTGAAGAGGGGGTTAAAATCAATGACACCTGTTTAAGCGGCTAAAATGTGAGAAGTGGACTGACAAAAGTAGCAGTCAAGCCACTTGGACTGACATTTTCTTTAATCATTAACACTATTTAACATTACAGATGACACTATTATCAATCGTGCATTTATACCGTGTCGTTATGGTCCTGTTCCAATTTTTAGATTAAACAATAAAGGCCAAAGGTGAAGTGAGAACAGAATAATGAATAAAAAGAAACCGAAGCGATGATCAGTACATATCGTATAAGTAAGAAATACAAGGCGTGTTGGCTTTCATCAGTCTACACCCAACGACCACAAAGCACCACAGGGCAACTTTTGGTACCGTCAAAGTTGGAACAGACGGCCTTTGCTTTGACTGGACCATAAAACCAGATTTTACAGCTGCAAACACAACGTTGCTCCTGTGAGTTTCCATATTTGCAGATTATTTCTGTTATGTTGTATCTGCTCTTGGTAAAATGTGCAGCATCTGGCTGAGTTTACGTCCCACAGAGAGTTCGATATGATCAGTAGTTAAATGTACAGCTGTGTGATGAACTGGCAGCCTGTCCAGGTTTCTTTCCAGACTTTCAGTTCATACTGTGTCGTATAAATGAATGGGCGTGCGAGGAAAACAGAGGGGATGCATTGTAAACAGTTATCTCACGTGACTGGAATGGCTTAATGTGCTGAAAATTAGAAGAAAAAAAAAAGCAGAAAACACTAGATCAAATGTTTTAATACATTTTAATAGAAATACATTAAAAGATGAGATCCACTTTTTGGGGTTACTCAGTCTAAGGCACATTAATGGTGTTTCACACATGCAAATACCAACTGTTATAAAACTAGGAATTTCTATTACACATTCCCTTTTCACGTTAACTGAAATAACTGAAACCCTCTTACAACAACATGCACCAACAACCTTTCGCTTTTCCATTTTTGTCCAACGTAACGTCCGTAAACATTACAACTTATGATGACCCATTAAAAGCACCTTGGTGTCTTTTCCGAGCACAGTGCCCAAGTAGAGCTCAACTGTAATTCACATTTTATTCCTATTTGCTATTATATTGCTTTTTATAACTCTAGAATAACAAACTACCTGAAATGTGTGTTTGTTTGTTTTTATACAGGCATACGGTGTATAAATTGTTAGTTGGCTAACTTATTCCTTCCCAGAGTCATAATAATAAACAACATACTAACAGCTTTAAAACATAATCCAAAATGATGTACCATCCAGTACTGACAATAATACAGATACACATTAATATATCCTTCTTAGTAAAACACTTATTGCATATTTTATACAAAAAATATCGCGGTACATAGCTTGTACTTTTTTTTCTCATTAAGTTATTTCTGGAATATACAAAAAGAGAATCTTCGTCTCAAAACTCCTGATAAAGAAAACAGAACGCAGAACTTATTTCCAACTTGAGAGAAGACAGAGCCCAAATCTCTGAGGCTACATTTAAATGACAGCTACGACTGACCCAATATCTGTGTCCAGTATGTGTTGTGAACATGTAAACCGTAAGAAAAATACAAATAAAACAAGAAATCTGATATTCTCAGATCCATTTTAGGACACATCCGTATGCGGAAATAAATCTGATATTTCGTGTAAACCATTGCCATTATGACGTTGACGTAGCCGTGATCATTGCCACGTGTGCAAGCCGCAACCAACTCTCCAATCCTTCGCCACCTTAAATGTATCTTAAGTCATTGTAGACATTTTAAAGTTCAACGCCGGGGTTCTATGGGTACAAGTGGCCTTGAAAAGTCATGAAACTCTTAACTAGGCATAGAAATGTTGGAGAAAATCTGAAATAATCCAAAAGTGAAACCCAGGAGGGATTTTGTTTTATATAATGGTCCTAATCTTGACAGGTCAAGATAGAATCTGACGTAAACCAGTCGAGGTTTTTTATTTATGAAAGTCCACCCTAAAATGGCAGGGCAGCAGACTGGGACTGATCCTGGGAGTTGTCCTGCATTTCCCTGTAGTTGCGTGATTACTGATTTTGGTAAATGACAGCAGAAACTCCCTCACATTGACACAAAGCCAAACACGTCTAGTTTCGGTTATCTGCTGAGATATAGAACTTACGGCATGTTGATCCGGCAAGTTTAGGATTCTTCACGTGTGTACATATGTAACTAAAGCTTACAATGCCAGTAGATACAAAGGATGCTTTTCTTATGATGTTCTCTGTCTCATTTGTATCCATAGCAACACCATTTCAGAGTGCATGCCCTTTTCTGCAGATTGTTTCTGGTCAGACAGGTGTCAGATACTGGGCCACTTTAAAAAAAAAAAAAAAAAATAGAGAAAATAAAAATCAGATATAGGCAAAACATCAATATTGGACATCAAGACCTGTAGAGTAAATGTAGCCTTAATTCACAGTTGGTAAGATTCATGTTTCATAGTTAAGACTTCATGTGAACGTCCACATAATGATAAAAGGGTTACAGGAACCCAGTAAATGCAATAAAGTACTTGTCTCCACTGAGCACTGAAGAAAACTCTCATCACGATGAGCCTCTAACACTGAGAATCCACGCGTCACAAAGAGGATCTCTAGATAATAAACAGTTAGATGAATTACAGTACAATGAGGTTTATTATTGTGTATTTTTTAGTTACCAAAATGGAGCTTTCCCTCTGTAAATCTTTGGAGGAGGAGGAGCGAGTGAGAGAGAGAGAGAGAGAGAGTGTAATGTGTGTTGTTTTTTGTTTTTTTTATTGCACACGGCGGCAGTAATAGCCCAGGACTTTACATTTTTCACACAGGTGCTGTGGATGTTCTTTACTCTGGTCCGACACGTCCAACCCGTCCGGTTTCTCCAGGGGGCGCTGCGAGAAATGAGGGCATTTGGAGAATTATTAAATTGGAAAATTAGTTCAATATGGACAATTCTGTAAATATCCTGATTATGGTGGATGATGGCAGAAATTGGATGAAATGCGTTGATGTTCTCGTTGTTGTTGCTCCCATTATGGAATTTCCTCTATTGTTAATTTCCACAGTTAGCTTATGGTGGGTTACATTAAAAAAAAAACATGAATACAGCCACGATACTGCAAAGGATTGTGGGTCCTGTGTAAATGTTGTGTGCATTGAAGTCCGTCTGTAGGCTGTAATTTACCTGCTTGTGAGGGTAAACGTTGATGTGGCACTTTATACATTCTTGTCCCATGTTGGCCCAGGAGTTTCCACTCATCCACTTCCTCTTACATTTCGGGCATTTGTATTCACCGAAACACCTCTTCTTTCCCTGATACGGAGTCAGACCTTCACCTTTGGGTCGAGCCTGTGAGTCAATCAAACAAGAAAAGAATCATCACTACCTACGAAGGCAGAGGCACTCAAAGGATTCACCCGAGTAGAATAATGGACATAAGATTATTCACTCATCAGAATAAAGTTCAAAAGTAACTGTGTCAGTGAGCTGGAACCAGACTAGTTCCTGAAAAGCTGAGGTTGTGCAGGAAATTGCAGGATTATATATATACAGTACATAGAAAATTATATACAGAAAATTAATATTACGCTTGTTGATTATTGCCCCTCAGCGCCCTCTGCTGGATGTTAGCTTTGCTGCCTTCGTATTCTTCATGAACACCGAGGCGAGGAGTGATTGCTTTATCTTATCTATCTAAGTGTATAGAGGGCTAATTGATAAGTTGTGAGCTGGAATGTTGCAGCATATAAACTGTATTCATTGAAGCTCAAAAACAAACCCAGTCCTCTGTTGGTGATTGTTTACTTGCTGCCTGCTGTCCAACAAACTCATCAGCCACCATAATGGTTCACCTCCAGACTTTCACCTCTTCTCAGATAAGCGTACACGTGAGATGAAGAAAACGACTTAAATCCTGTACTATTAGCAGAAACGTGTTACGGAGGAGCTGACTAAATCTGCAAGAATTAAATGGTTTTAAAGTAGGATCAGAACTCGCCCATTAAAAGCTCATTGGAGTCTCTTCTTTGGATTATGGTATTCTGTTATGGCCGTATGCTATTCAACATTTGGTCTTTTTTTTTTGCTAGGCTTAGAACTTATCAATCAGCCAGGTGGAATGCTGCACGCTTTGCCACAGAATAGCAACAATGTGTAACGCGGAGATGGTTTATTCCATACGAGTTGGTGCAGCATCGGAAAAGTTAAGTGTAATTTATTTTTAAGACAGAAAAGAGTTTCGGCTTTCCCATCCGAAATGAATTCCCTCCCTCCAGCTGTGATCCCGGGGGACCATAAAGGAGGCCCCGGCCCACGGAGGGACCAATGGGAGCGGCCTCTCTGCTACAGGACAAATACCTCAGGCCCTCAGTCATCCCTCCCAGCTGGCCCCGGCCCACCAATCAGCACACACACATGTTGGTGGGGAGGAAATAAAACCCAGATGAACCCAGCTCTTGTATAACATGACAAAATCTTAAAGCCATCATAAAGAAATCATCCTGGTTTGAATTAGAAGCACCGCGGCTCAAAAGTAGGGCAACTCCAACGCTGAGCGATGTGTCAAACGCTCGCCGCCGTGGAACTTTGTTTTCATTTCACACCAAGAACAGATGTCACCTCCACAACACGCATCAGTAAAACTTATCACGGATCGTTAACTTTATTCCGTGGACGGCGTCCAATAAAAACGTTGAAAACGTTTTTAAGCCTCCAACAGCCAAAGAAATACATGTACTCGAGTATTACTTTCCATTTTTCCTACATTATGTCACCTCACAGATTAGCACTTGAAAATATCACAGTCATCTTTCCTTCCTTCCTTCTTTTCTTTTTTTTTTTCTTGTGGTATTTCTCTCTCCTTTAGGTTTTCCTTCCAAGTTTGTTTTATTCATTTTATGAATTTTCCTATTTCAGCTGATATGGAAACATTAAATCCCCCCACACCTTGACCCTCAGCACGTTTCACCGTGACTGCAGTGTATTTCAGATATTTAAGAATAGGAGAGAGATCGAGCACTTTTTGGGAAGCTGTATATAATCCCTCAACCTCGTCATCTGGCGTGTATTTTCATTGAATGTGAATATTTTAATTTGTCCTTCTTTCCATTTGTAGCCTTCCCTGTTTCTTTCCTTCTCCCTTCACGTTCATCCTTTCCATCCTTCTTTCACTTCCTCAGTCTAGACTTTTTTTTCCATCTCTCCATCCTCCTCCCTTCCTGCATTTTCTTCTTCCTCCTGCTGCCCCTTTCTGTCTTCTTTCCTTCATTTCCCCTTTTGTTCATTATTAAGACCAAACAGCTTTAAAAATACTGAAAGTTTAGAAAATAAATGTAGATTTCTTTCATCACATTCTTTAAAGCCTGTATTTGCACCATTTGACCACTGTGGGGCGCTGTGAGAGGTCAGTGGTCTGAAGTGACATTGTGGAGAAGAGAACCGCAGAGAAAGAGAGCATCATGTTCCTGGAGAAGGAAACAGCTTTCAATCTGCAGGACAAGGCAAACAAATGGAACTGACAGGTCAGCAAAGGTCACCGCACATCCAACACTTTCCATGTTTGTGATCTGACACTCATGACACGCTCTTGACACACTCCGAATCACACACGACTGGACACTGAGCGAAAGCTGAAGTTGTCTCAGTGAAGACTAAACTGCTGTGTTTTTACTTTAAATACTGGAGTGAATTTTAAATCAACACGACGTGAATCTTTGAAAACGTCTTTGATGATCCAGTGTCTGTTCACACGCAGCTCTTCTGTGGTTTGTTTCACGGAATGATCAATGCCTTTGATGAGTCAAAAACAGAATACTTAATGGTACAAACAACCCCTCTAGATGTATTTTATGACTGAAATACGTGGAGGAAACACACATTCGTGCTTCAGGATTGAAGGATAAAAAGAGTGACAAAATGAGCAAAAAAAAAAAGAGGTTTTGTCCGAGAATTGGAAGAGAAAGACACACACACACACACAGGCCCCAGATAGTTTCCTCATCTTCATGCATACTTTCTAATTGGTCTCCTTTGTTGCTCCTCCATACCCAGAAAACTTCTACAGAGCTGCAAATGTACCAGCATCTCAGAGAGAGAGAGAGAGCGAGAGAGAGAGAGAGAGATAGTGATTTATGCACAATGCACCACATCCCAGGTGAAGGAATACTGAACCCGGTCATTTAAGTCTGATCTGTGCAGGGTGCACGCTGCTCGGCCTGCAACTCACTGGATTTTGTGGGACTAAAACCAGAGTAAACCTGGGACGTAAAATGTGGCGTTCTTCTCCACCAGTAAGTCACACACAGGCTACGCCCAACAGTCCTATAACAAAAGATTTTTATTTTATTGTTATGAACACACCGTTGTCAGGGTTTCGCTCCAAAAACGACACAGTGCCGCTTTAATTGTGACGCTGGTTTACTTCAACTTGAAGTAAAATTGAGAGGGCGAGATTCCAACAGAGACTTTTTCTTAACACGAGCATCTTTCCTCACGGAGCACCGGCTGCATGCAAAAATGCAGCGCTGCTTGCACGCACGGTGGATGAACTGAAAATTCTCCTGTCTGTTTTTGTTCTCGGCCTCAAAAAAAAAGGAATATTTGCTATTGATTTATAATTTAATTAAACACAAAAACATTCAAATGAATACAAGCACCGTGTTTTCCCCAAAAGCAGATTCTTTGTGGCCAGAAAGCATGTGTGGGAAACTGTTTCAATACACATTAAATAAAGTGCATTACTGCACACTTCATCCCCAACCCATAACTGAGGTGCTGTCAGAGTTAAATCAGACCCAGAATGGTTGATTTAGACTAATATGAATCCAGATTTTGTTGCTGCACCAGATCGGTTTGGCTCGGATCCTCCTGCATGGTGAGAGAGGCCTGGACGACCGGCTGCCATCATCTGGAAACCATCAGGATAAACAATGGAGTACTCCAAATCCTGACACCCCCTCCTCCACTCCTCTTCTTTCTCTCTTTTTCACCCTCTCCTCCAATGCCGCACCCCCATGGGACGTTCATCCCTGAAAACAGAGGAACACTACACCTTCTGAGTACCATGTGGTCCGCCGGTCCACAGGAACAAACCCACAGCTCTGGGTTTCATCGGTGAGCTCAGCATGGGTGAGGAGCCCAGCTGTTAACGAAGCCAGCCAACACAAACACAAATGTACGGAGCTGTATGGAAAGGCTTAGAGGACTTAAAGAAAATTAAAAAATGTAAAACATACAGGACCTTTTCCAATCATATTTTCTCCAGCACTTTGACCGGAGAAGTCTTGACCAACTTTGTAGACCACAGCTGAGCGATTTAGTACAAAAACGTGTGCAGGGCCCTCTTTAGGTCATTCAACGGGCCCTCGCCGTGTGTGAGGTCCAGGCTTTGGTTGGGGCGATCTTGATCTTCCCTCTCTCAGTGATGAGCTGTGATGCCTTTCACCCAGATATCTTTTCTAATTATGGCCCAAAAAACAAAAAAAGTCCAACTTTGTTCCGCCAGTGCACCAGAGATTTGATCACATGTTCTGGCACAATGTGGCCTTTACCGTTCTTCTCTGTGAAAAATGGCTTCTTTCTTTCTGTCTATATGCTTATCCAGAGCCAACATCTGTAACATCTGGGAGGTTTCGTCCCATGCATGCATTATGCAGCTCCTTTAATGTTACTGTGGGCCTTTTCGTCGACTCCACGATGACTTTTCTCCTTCTTGTCTCATTAACTTTAGAGGAACATCCTCATCTATCTCACTGATGATCATTCTTCATAATGGTACCCGATGGCCTTGAAACTTCAGTGCGGAGCCCCTGTAAGCGATCTGTAAGCTTCTGGCAGACTCGGCTGAGCAGATCGTACAGTGGGGACGACTGACAGACGACCTCTGAACGTGACTCTGGATGCCACGACTGTGAAAACAGCTACAGCCTCACAACGAGCCAGCACACCAGGTTACTCAAGGTTAATCTCTGATTCTTCCCTGGGGATCGAGTTGGACTGTTGCCTCACAGCGTGACGGTAATTAGTTTGAATTCTGGGGTCTTTCTGTGTGGGGTTTGGATATTATCCCCAAAGACCTGCAGGTTAGCTGAACTGGGTAGTGGGATCCTATTCAGGATGAGCAGATGTTAGGCAATGCAGAGATGATTCCATTGCTGGGTGCGTATTGATGTTGAGGGGAAAAGTAAATATGGATATTTTTCATTTAAAAAAGAAAAAAGGATAGAAAACTTATCAGACAAAATAAGGAATACATCACTTTTTATAAAACGTCAGGCATAATCCCGTTGATTCTGCAGCTTCTTTTGGGATGTTGGAGATGACATGTCAATTTTCCGTTTGAAACCTGATGTTTCTCGTGTTCGGTGACTATAAGAAGACACAGTCATTGTATATGGGCTGAGACATACAATGAAGTTTACAGTAAGTACGGTCGAGCCCTGAGTCTGTCCGTGCACAGCTGCGCCCACTGTTCATTCGATGCTGAACTCAGCATTCCTGCTCATCACACACGCCCGAACCACCAGCTCTCAGCCTCTTCCTCTTGAAAATACTCATAAATGTGTTTATACCACAACCAAACCATGAGGACAAACCGCAGCGATTTGATTGAAGGAAATGAGATTCGAGACGCTCCCCGTGCTGCTCAGCCAATGGAAGTCAACTTTATGTCCTGATGGCATTTCCTCTTATCCAGAACATATCAGGCCAAATGGTCCACATATGGAAACATCAAGGTATCAAATGATTCCTTTAACAGCACAAAGCTGTGATCCTTCCAGCTTTCTACACATCCCCCCGCCATAAATATGATTACATACAACTGCGGGTCAAAGACTGTCGGATTGTTTTTCTGTTTTCCGTAACACCTACCCAGAATCCCACGGTAACATCGGCTGTGTTTGCTTAGAGCGTGCAGAGCAGCCCTTGGCACCTAAAAGAGCCCGTTTTCACTCAATATGCACGGTGGCTCTGCATCAAGACGCGTAAAACCCGAAAATAAAACAATTTCTCTGTGTAATATGCCCCCTTAATGCTGTGAGCACGCTTTTCATCCAGCTGTTAATGTATCAGTGCGCGGGAGTCCTCCGACGTATGAAATCTGTCTTACTTTCCACCTTTCCACTCTTTATACTTGACACTTGACTCAAACTTGTCATTTCACACTCATTTCCTTGTCCTCCCACGTGTCTTTGAAAATGGAGAGCGGTCCTGCGCGATGACCGAAAAACCTCCCCGATAACGGACGTGATGCACTCCTAAAAACACGCAACCGCCGCACACAAAAGCCGAGCTCCGCGGCATTCTTTTCCTACATGTCATCCGCTCTGAGCCATATGACAGCCGCTGCTTATCAGTGGGAGTCTATATGTCCACATTCCAGGCTTTCCTCTATCTTACTCGTCCCTCAACAGACACTCCATCCAAAAGCAACACAGACCAAACAGAGCACAGATAAGGCTTTTATCACCAAAAAGAAAAAAACAAAACAAGGGGACCAAAGAGAGCTTAATCAGCCTCTGTGGCTTGAGATTCACCAGTCACACATGCAGCTGCAAGATGCATCAGCGCTATCATGTTTCAGTACAATGATGACACTGGTAAAGGAGAGGATTTTTTGAAAATGTAAAAAAAATCAAAGCTAAAGAAAATGCTACACTTTGAGATCAAACAGGCCAAACTTTTACAGCAGATAACAAAATGCTGATCAATGGCAATTATTCAGACCAGAAAGCATTAAAAACCACAGAGCAGCACCTCCAAGGCCGTGGAATGCTCTAAATGTGTTATTTTGATAATCTTTAATAGTATGAAGAATTTTACAACGGTGTGAGTTTGGGCTTTAAAATGAATCAACTTCAAATTTAACAGCAGCGATGGTTTGGACCGTACAAAGTGTTCAAGATTTCAGCCACACCTTCTCCAATTTTAATATTATTTACACATGCACATGTTCCTGCAGGAAGAGTAGTAAAGAAAAGCTGTTTTTGTAAAGAATCCCGAATG
>OMNV01005128.1:116235-151593 GCA_900303265.1 Brotula barbata | reverse complement strand
TATTTTTATTGTAGTGTATGATTATTTGTTTATTTATTTATTTATTGTGGTTTCTCTTTTTTTTTTCCCATCAGTTGACATCATATTTTTCTGCTCTCAATTAAAGGATTTCTGATCACATCACAGCAAACGCTACAAAAAAAGTGTTTTTTATAATTTTACAGCCATGATAGCTTTTTAAACCTTTCACTCCAGTAAACGAACTGCTGTGTTTGACTGCACATTACTTACTTCCTTCATAATCGACCAATATATTTTTTTACCTGCATTTTAACTCTTACGCAACCAGCTTTGTAGAACACGGCACAACTTGAACAGTCATTCATGTCTATTACACCGAACAAATGTCGGGCATTTCCCCATGAAAATGATCAGTGGGGAAACTGTAGCTGCACAGAAATAAGCGGTGGTAATATTTCTTTCCTGTTTGGAGTGGAGGTCTCGCTCAGAAAACCCTATCATCTTTCATTAAAGCCAACTCAGAGATCCAATCTGGCATCTGCTGCTCATTACCAACCTGCAGTCAGACAACTAAGTCAAATAGGAGCTTAAAATATGTGCCCTGGAATGTTTCATGCTGAAAGGGGATTAGAGGCAAGGCTTGGAATTGCTCGTTTTAATAAATCAGGAGAAACAGTGCTGAATATTCTACCTACAACAGCGAGCAGCGTGTTCGTTTGATCTGAGGGGTTTACGAAACCTCGTTCACAGGTAGAATCAGGCGTAAGCGTTCGTGTGTTGTTTTGTCTTTATCAGACAGCAATGTGTTCTTGTAAATCTGCGTTGAACAATCTGCTGAAATGTTCCACGATGCGCCAGCTTTGCCAAATTCAGATTTTTAGACTAACATTTTATCTTGATGTTTGTCCGTGTCCTCTATCTGACGTGCATGAGCATAAAAAAACATCAAAACCACCATCAATGTGTTCACATCAACACAAAATAACTCATTTATGTGACCGTCAAATAATAAAACAGAACTTCTCTCTGCTGTTTCCTGCATAAATTCTTGGAAAACTGCTAATTTTTGCAACATCTTCCCTCTAGCTTAGCTTGATGGGACACTTGTCTATTTATAAATCTGATAAATGTCTCCACTCACCCCCTCTCTGTTAGTTGTCCTGCACAGTTATTTTTAATAACGATGTGTGATGTGCAGACACTCACTGTTGACAACAGTGGTATGAGCCGGACGTGAATTATGATCGAACCATTCCCACAGTGGTCACATTACCAGAAATCAGATATAAATCAGATCCAAATCTGATATGGAATAAAACACAAATATTTAGTTTGTTCACCCTGCTAAAAAAAACAATCAAATACCTGGAACCTGAAGGCCTAAGAAATCAGATTTGGGACACTTCTGCATGTAATATCAACATGGCATTTCAGTTAAGCCCACTGTGTGTGAGTGTGTGTGGATCTGCAGCTGACTGTAATTTTGCCAGATGGGCATGTAAGGCATCAGAGGCCGTACGTCACACACAGCTCACCTGAGGGCAGTCTTTGATGTAGTGTCCTTTGTTGAAGCAAAGATGGCACAGGTAGTTGGGCGGCGGCCTTTTGCTGGGCTTATGTGTCTCCGAGGACATAGAGAGGTCTGAGAAATGATCCGTCAAACAGCTGAGGCCGTCCACAATATTGTTGAGGGAGCCGTACGGGGAGGAACTCTTGTAGAGGTTGTTGTTCAAGGCCTGTGAGACAGACACATCAGAAAAGCTGCTAGGAACGTTCAAGCGATACATTGTGGAGTTTAGTGACAGTTTGTAGTAAAACACTGGAGGCGCAACAAAATACTGAAATTTAGTTTGGAGTCTGTTTAGATTGATACGAGCAATGGAATTTTATGAATGAAAGATAATTGTGTTCTCAAGTCACATGACTGAGATTTGACATGACAGCTGCGTACCACATATATAAAACTATAAAATTGAAATGTGAGGAAAGAAATCGATGCTTCATTTCGAAGATGAATGAAAAGAGCCATCAAAAGGGTAATGTTGTACTTTTGTGGTGTCAGAGTGTATCAGTTTATTTATCAATTTGTTACTCTGGCATAACATGACTTTCACTTGAACACACACTATACACTGAAAGTTTAGGGACTTGAGAGCCAAGACTTGACACTTGAGGGTCTTCCGTCTGTTAACGATTCCCTTTACGTTAATAACAGCACAGAGGGATCGGTGATAAAATGGGACATTGGCATTGGAGATAAACATTCTGAGTTGCGTATCTCATAATTCAGGTTTTATTGATAACTTTTCTTGAGAAGTCATGGGTATGAACATGCTTCTGTTTGCATTACACTGACTACAAATAGACAGATCAAGACTATCTTAATGTAGGACAGATGGTCCATAATATAGTTTTCTTGGTGAAGAAAAATGAATAAATCATCCTAAAATCAAATTAAAGGTCTGTTGGATCCCAGTGCACTTGCGATAAATCGCTGACGAAGCCTGTGGGTGTAAAAAATGAAATGTGGGTCCCCTCGTACACTCGAGTATTTCATGGAACACACCCAGTGATTCCAGAATCTCATGAAAGAGCATTTCAATCAGCGTGTCAGTCCATCACACTGATTGATTCTCCTCTTTAGCACAGCAGAGGACAGCAGCAGACATTATTTCATTTCTGCAGATGTGCTGCATTTACTCTGTGAGCTAATAGTGTCCGTTTCCTTTACAGAACAAAATGCCTTTGTCATGCATTATTCCAACTGTTCCTATTGGTGCGGCACAATCAGTGTCATTGTGTGTGGAGGAGATGGGTGCTATGGCACCGCAGGGCGAGGATGAAGAACATACTCGCAGGCTGTTTAGTCTCAGCACATCACAGGCGGGGAATTGTGGTCCAATTCCCAGTGATGTTCATTGCAGTGGGAGACATTAAACTCTATTATACAGAAAAATCTATAAACACATTTATCACATGACCTCTGTGCAGTTTTAGTCGTGTTATTTTCTGTTATTTATTAGCTGGTTCTTTATTCACTGTTTGTCACGGGTTAGTCATTAACTTTGTGTTGTTTTTTCAGAGGTGGACAGGTGACACCAGGACTTCTTGTTGTCTTTTTTCAGAAAACTGCTGCAGTAAGAAATTTCAAATTTCACTAAGTACATGGCTGTAAAATATCTAAAGGGGGTTAAAAATTCTCTATGGGGTCAAATTACACATTTATATCACAAATATTGATTGATGCTCATCACCTACGCAACCAGTATCCAGCAACTTAATAACCACCTAGTAACATCATATCGGCTACATGGCAACCATGTAGCAACAGCATGAACCTGTAAGATTAGGAAGTCAGTGACCTTGTTGAGCTTTTCATGGTGAGGTTTTTCTTTTTATTCTAACCAAATCTGGGGTCAAGTCATGTTTTTTGCAAGACTTGGTAGTCCCAAGTTAAGACACAAGTCATAAACTTCAGACTTCATGTCAAAAAGCTCACATTACCGAATAAAACCCAGGTTGATACTTGGTCTGATGGATTTACACAAATATGTTTGATTTTTTTTAATTTTTATTATTACTTTCCAGGTAAACATATATAATGTGATAAAGGTCTATTTTTGAGTCAAGTTGAGTCTCAAGTTGGCATATTGTGATTTGCGTCCAACCCGGATGAATCTAAGTCATGTGACTCGAGTCAAAACCCCTGGATTTGGGGCACGTTGGTTCTTTTCCACGTCTGTTTGCTGTTAGTGTGAATATCTTAGTAAGTGTTGCATTGAAATGTTGCTCCAGTGATCATCAGTGATGTTTTTTTTTTTTCCACAAATGTGCCAAAAAAGTATTCTAACTTAAAAGCGCTGCATATTTACTCTGTGTGTGTGCAGTCTCCATGATTAAGTGCTTTCATTTTCCAAGTCAGACAAAAAAAAAAAAAAAAAAGGATTTGTGGAGTGAAAGCAGCCAAAACTCTGGTGGGATGGTACTAAATGCAGCAGCGGCGTGCAGCAGGCCCCGTTGAGTGAACACTGCACACTCCTTTGGGCGAGCAGAGGCCAGCCTGGGTGAACTCTTACATTCACCTTCCTTAAATCCTTGTGAGAGGCCTTTCTCAACCTGCCATACCTCCACCAGCTGCACACTGACACCAGAACAGTCTGAACACACACAGGCACTATACCAGGGTACAAAACACATATTCATATACTACCCACTCACCACAGTGCTACCCAACGAAGGTATGCAGGTGAGGTTTACTGTATGGGCGACAAAAATAACCCGGGGCCAAATATGAGTCGCGGCTTGCTTACAGGAGACAGGACTCAGACATGCAGCGGAGACAAACCCACGACGCGACGTTAGGTGGATCATTGTGTAAAGTTGAGAAACACAGCTGCTGCGTAACATGCCGTGAAGTGTACCTCAGTCCTCAGATGGAAGAAGTTGTTGAGACAGTTGGAGCTGAGCGCAGAGCTCAGGTCCCCGCTGCGTTTGCTGGTGCTCGGGTCCTGAGCCGAGGTCTCTGGTTCGGCTCTGAACGCATCGAAAGCGCTGCTGGTCTGCGGGTCCTGCAAAGACATGTAGACCCAGTTTAGCAGCTGAGCCGGCTGGTACACAGGAGTACCCGAATCTATGGCAGACATCATTTTTGTTTGTGGAAGACTGCGCCTCTTGGAACAGCGCCGTCAGACCCTCCGGTTTTTCTGGATCGCCAAACTCCGGCCGGTCATTCCACCGTTGGGGCTGGATGGATCAGATCCTTGCGGGACTCCAGCTCCAGAAGACACGGCAGGGGAGCGCACTGAGGCATGAGGTGCCAAGAGCCCTAATGACAGTCAGACCCCAATGCTGTGCTCCGTGCGTCCGGGACGCTGGGCTGCGTCACAGAGAATAGGAGGTCCATCATAACTTTTTTTCCCCCCCCGACTAGTTACATTTTCAGTACATTAATGCCTCTGTCCTCCCCAAGAAGTTGAATCCATTCAACCGCAAATCAGTGTAACGTCTCCTGTTAACTGTTTTAAAGTATTTTTGGGGCGTGCCCAAGTTTAGTCTGACATCTACATTTGTGCAAATAAACGGTTTATATGCACATTATGCAGAAAAGTATCATTCACAGGGTTGTCAGACTCGTTGAGAACCCTTTCCTTACCTTGTCATCAACATTTTATTCAATATCCTTACTCGCAACATTAATAAATGAGATAACAGATGCGTAAAATTGCGCAGATGTGGAGTGGAGCAGACAAAACAGATTTAATGTATCATCATTTGGGCATAAAGAGTACACTGAAGTATCTGTTTATTTCACGGTGACCAAACACAGATAAAAGGCCAAGATTTTAGTCAAAAGTTGTTACTGTGATGAGGACTTACCACCAACCGCTCAGATGTTAATAAAGTGGACTTGAATGAAAACACCCGGCTTGGCAGACAGAATTTGGAACTTTAAAGTATGTCGTATGAGCTACGCCTCTTGATAGTGAAAAGCACAATGTTGCCATCTAGTGGCGTCTTTTATATTTCAAGAAATGAAGTTCTTAATTTTGTTCACATGCAAATTTGAGCTATGCAGGCTGCATATCTCAAAAATTTGTGTTTGTCATTCAATATTGTATATGCTCGCTATTGGTGTTTACTAATTTATCTCAAACTATCTATCTCAGTGAGAACTGGATTACTGACCAGGCAAAGTAAGCCACTGTGCTGGTGTGTCAGATACCTAGGCAACAACAAACATGGCTTTTGAAACGTTCTTGAGTCCCAGTAATCTAGCCAAATTTATTGCATGTGGGATTAGATGATGACCTTACTCTCAGTTTCACAGAGTGTGCAAGTAATCAACTGCATTTTTGTTTGGTTACTTTTCATACCCTGAGTCAGAGGGCCCCTTGTCTGCACATATTGATTTTCCTTTGCCTTTCCCTACTTGTGAAAATAGATCATTAATCATCATATTAAATAGTAATGGGCTGCAGACATTACATATAAAAGGTCCTTCTCCTCCTACAGATATTACTTTGAACATAACCTCAGTTGTTTTGTTATCCCAAACAGGAAGTCCAACACCCAGTCCTGTCTTGGATTCCTTTCACCATGCAAAGTTCCAGCCTCTGCGAATTTAACTATCATCCTATATTCCTCTCTCTGTCTCCTCCCACCAGTTAAAGACATTTCACTATTTGTTCTTTAGAGTACATCCAATCATCTGTCTTCTATACCCTCTTCTGATATTCACAAAACTTTCCACCCTGACTTGTGAAGGATTTTCACCAAGCATGCAGCCTTTGAAAATCAATGAGCAACATTGGGTCAAAACTCTTAAGCCTGTAAACCCTTAAAAGGTCACGTATGCTGTTTACAAAGCAAGTGTGAAGGCTTTCATTCAAATGAATGGTCTAGAATCCAGAGTTTTTTCTAAATCTAAATGATAGCGGTGTATGGGCAGGTCGCCAGTGTTACGCAAGACTGATACATACAGACAGACAACACAACGAATGTTGTCGGCCCGGGACTCGAACCTAGATCCTGTTTGCTGTGAGGCAACCATGCTAAACGCCAATCAACGACTAAAATGATTATATGTGCATTCTGAGAGTAATTGAGTTGAATTGTGTTCTTGGTGGGAGGGGGTGATTAAAGAATGTGACTGTGATTAAATAAAACAATGGCGCCATGTTCCCCACAGGTCAAAGTGGCCGGTGATGCGTTCACGGCCAGCTCGTACCCACACAAATTTTCTCCTCCGGTCAGAAAATGCTACTTGTTGACTGTTCAGGTGCTTTTTATTAGACACATAACACATACTGAATGAAGTGACTCATTTCCCCGAGCGTTCTTATTGACTTTTCCCCCAGAGAAATCTTAACTGACCAGTGACACCCGGTGGACCCGATGAGTCAAGATCATCCCCCCTTTCCTCCAGGCTGACCGAGCAAAGGTCGCTGTTGCCGAACCTCGGGAGGACGCACCCACTTCCACCGCCCAGTCGCTTCTCACTTCCTGGATTCTGCTGCCTCGGAGAAGTAAGCTATCTTCGTCCACTGTTATTTTCTCTGTACGACTCAACAAAATGTCGCCTACAGTGTGAGGCAAAAGGGAACTTCAAAGCAAAGACATTTTTAAAGCATTCTTCAAACATATGGCGTAGTCTTTTGCTTGCAAGTAGCCTCGACAAATTTAACTAACAAGCGTCAGTCTGCAGACTAAGTTGTTCTAACGGCAAACTACAGCAGAAAGTAAAATATATGTCGCTGAAAACGTCTTACGGCGTACTTACACTTTATGTAGGGAGAAATGTTACTTTGTAGTGTTTGTCCTCACTGTGTTCCCTGTCGGGATGCTAAATGCTACACTAGCTGCTACGATAAGTGTGATTACGTAAACGTTAACGGAATCAACGGTAGACTTTGCACAGCAGCAAAAATGCGGGGAATGGTTGAAATATAGGATTGCACATGATGCATAATGCTGACAAATGAACGATAATGTACAAAATGTACAATGATTTGGATAAAACGTGTTAATCGATTTCAGGCCGAGGATGCTCTGTAGATTTGGACGGCTCGGTGCCTTCCAGTGCTCTCCGTAAATTCCGAAACCCGTGTTAGAAGGTTATGAATACAATATGTTAAATGTACACACAGTGGTGATTCGAAGCACTATTTTGTCAGAAAGTGTGAAAAATATACAATTTTATAGAATAACGGAATTCAAGATGACTATGATTGTCTTTGGGGAGTTTGTGTTCAGTTATGTGATTCATCCGGTTATAGCAGGTATGTACTGTACTAACGTAAACATTACTGCAATGCAAATGACAACAGCATCTAATAATAGTGAGTGCACTACTACTGTTACACTTTCACATGTTAGTAAACGCTTTCAAGACAATGAGATAGATGAATTTATGCCTCTGCCATGCCAGGGATGAATATTTCTAGCTTTTTGCTATTTATTTATGTTTGGAATATTCTGTAGGCTTCGTTTATTGCAACAAGTCTTCTTGATTTATGTGTGGCTTTTTAATCATTATTTTGATCGATGTGGTTTGGAATGTCATAAATGCTCCAATAGTAGTTACAAATTGAAAGTGCACTTATTTTTTATTCAATTTGTTTCACATAGGATCTTATTACAAATAGATGATTATTGTTATTTTCTTTATTTTTAGATTAGATTTTAGAGATTTTTATCATATTGCTGCATCTTTTAAAACCCCACCCATGGTCCTCAGGGGCCAAAGTAGAAAAACAGAATGCAAAGATGAAGGGGAGTGTCACTAACTAAATGCCCTTGAAGTATAGCTAGTATCTTAAACAAAGAACATTTGTCTTCCACTTATGACAGTTTTGAGATATTGCATAGGGAATAATGATAGCCTTACTAACCTATGTCACCTCTTACTATGTTATGGTATCTTAAAGTAGTTGTGCAATTTCTAATGGCTGGGACCCCACTGACAAAACATAAGCCATTTGGCCTAGTGGTAGTGAATGGATAAAATTACCCCGGCACTGATTTGCACAATAGGAAGTTTTTTCGGGGATTTTTTTGGGAGGGGAGGCGGGTGGAATAACACTTCCATCACTTCCATTTCCAGCCTAATGTCCTCCTAACAAGCAGGCTCTTACATAATCTTGCTGTGCTTTTGGGATCGGGACAGTTGGAAATAGTCAGATTATGTCATAATGGAAATATGGTGAAACATCTTTATGTTGTTTTTGACAGAAACTTGAAATGAAATGAGAATAGGGTTACTTCCTTTTTGTTCTTTACGCCTGATTTTATTGGTCAGTGTTAAACACTAGTATGTCTACAATGTGTAATGTGAAAGAAACTCTTCTGCAATATAAGTAAAGTAGTAGGTAGAAGTTGTTAGCCCATATCAAATGGACTCGTTAACTCACATTCTTGTTAACTCATGTTCTTTTTTTTCCCTCATTAATTTCTGATAATGATTTTAGATTGTAGCATAATTGATACAATATATTTTTTTAGATAATTTAATAAGTTGGAGCAATGAAAAATTGACAATAGACTAATCAGCTTATCATTTCATATCAAAGCCTTTATACATGACAGTAACACACAAACAATGCTGTGTCACTGCTAGATTCTTAAGATGAGTTACCCTGGATACCCCGGGTACCCAGCACAGGGAGGGGGCTACCCACAACAACCAGGGGCATATCCACCCAATGCAGGTGGCTACCCTCCAGCACCAGGAGGCTTCCCCCCACAGACAGGTGGATACCCACCCCAACCCGGGACTTATCCTCCAGCAGCTGGAGGCTACCCTCCCCAGGGTGGAGGCTACCCACCACAACCCGGAGCAGGAGGCTACCCACCACAACCTGGCGCAGGTGGCTACCCGCCGCAGCCCGGCGCAGGTGGCTACCAGCAGCCCGGCGCAGGAGGCTACCCGCAGCAGCCCGGCGCAGGTGGCTACCCACCGCAACCCGGCGCAGGTGGCTACCCATCACAGCCCGGGGGTGGAGGATATCCCTCCACGGCTCCAGCAGGTGAAGCTGCCGGCTTTGCTAATTAAAACATGTCCCTAAGACCTATGGATTTATGAGTTGCACAATGAATGAAATCTACAACATGTCAATGTCATGTTCATATTTGCCGTCAGGAGGAGGCTGGGGTGCAGCACCAGCTGGATATGGAATGGTTTGTTATTTTACACTTCACCTTTGTTCCAACAACGTATGAAATTGCTTAAGAATAAATGTCTGATGTGTTCAAGTTCCTTTATCTTCACTTCCTTCTCCAAGTTCCACCCTTTTTAGCTTTGATTGCTATCTATGAACATATTATCATGAACTTACAGCTGTTCTCTCTTTACAGCCAGGAGGGGCTCCACAGGGATACCCAGGAGGCCCTGCACCAGGTCAGCCCATGCCAAATTACCCAGGAGCCCCTGCAACTAATCCAGCTGGGCCTGGATATGGAAGTGGTGTTCCCTCCACCCCACAGGCACCTGCCATTTCAGTACGCAACAGCTACAATACAGAAAAACTTACAATAACACATTCATGTTTTTGTATTTTATCTTCTTATGCCTTATGTTTTGGGGTTTTTTTTTATTAAACAGAAAGGATTCAGAGGTTCTATTAAAGACTTTCCAGGTGCTGATCCATTGAGGGATGTTGAAGTTCTGCGGAAAGCCATGAAAGGCTTCGGTCAGTAGAGCTACAGTTCTAACACACATTGTATAATAGGGTTAGTTATAATACAGTTCCGTGTGGTTATCCTGTCTATAAAAAATAACAAGTGAAAATTGGATGATCAAATCTTGAAATAGGAAACTCAATGAAATTTTGAAGACCAAGTTTGTGCCATTTTTCCACTCTGTAATACTGTCATTGAACTCCATTCAACATTAGATGTCGTTGTCTGCTCTAAACTTTAGTTTTCACATTTGGGCATGTAGTGAGATATCATTTATGGTGTTTTTTGTGTGTGAAAATAATAAGAAGGAAAAAACAACAACAACGGTGAATTCATTATCTAGCAAAATCGTTGTTCTGTATTTTACTCATTTTTCATCCCTCCCTTTCGACCCGTTATAAATTAATGCTTATAAACCTTGAACAGGCACTGATGAAAATGCCATTATTGAGCTTCTTGGATCTCGTAGCAACAAGCAGAGGGTGCCGATGGTTGCTGCTTACAAAACTACATATGGAAAGGTACGTTTTCACAGAAACTGCTCAAATTGCCCGTGTAGACTGTGGAGTCTCATGGGCTCCATATGGAAAATGTATCTAGGCTTACTTTCCTTTCATGTTTGTTTTTCCCCCCTCAGGATTTGGTCCATGATCTGAAGTCTGAACTCACTGGAAACTTTGAGAATCTGGTTCTCTCCATGCTAATGAGTCCTTCGCAGTTTGATGCATCTGAGCTCAGAGAGGCTATAAAGGTTGGAAGCTCTACTAAATTGTCATCATTGTTTATGCTTCAATTTTAGATTTGTAACCTAAACCACATAACAGTGACTCTTAATTAATGTAAAACGCAGGCAATTAGGGACTTGAATCATGGATGGTAACTACGGAGTGTCAGTGATTCATTTCTACTGTAGAAAGAAGATGTGTTTGAACTTTGTTTTTATGTTGTTTTTCTGTAGGGTGCGGGAACTGATGAAGCCTGTCTGATTGAGATTCTTTCTTCACGCAACAATGCAGAGATCCGTGAAATCAGCCAGATTTACAAATCTGGTGAGTTGTGATTTTGATTCAGGTTTTTCTTTACTAATGTGTTTTTGAAACCCAGTATCACACATAGGGCTTTACAGGCCCACAACAAGTTCCCTGACTCTAATCAGTCTCTGAAAGGAAACTAGAAAAATCAGCCAGGTGTGACATAGAAACAGAAAGTGGGGAAGTTGGATTAAAATGACAATGTGTCACAAGGTCAGACTGTGGTACATCACAGTTTCGTATATTTGAACACATACGTGTTAGAAAACAACAGCTGCAAGATGTAAGGAGTAACATTCAATGTTCCCAAAACAAAGATGAAGGAGACAGAAACAACAATGTAACAAAAGATGAAGATGTAAAATATAGCACATGGGGCCTGATCCAGTCGAGTCTGAAGTCTACAATCTAGTTAATCGGTGATATGGCAATTTATTCTTCAACTCAGTTTAATTATTTATTAAAAAAATCTTCACTCACAAAGGAAATGATCTTGTTTATTGTGAGGGACTATTCTGCTAAAGGTCATTCAAACGAGTATGGTTTATATTTGAGGAGAGTAACTGAAATTAAAACATTATCTGTTTACACTGTCCTCAAACATTTTAAAATGGAATGGTAAATGGACTGCATTTCTATAGCGATTTTATCCAAAGCGTTTGCCTCACATTCACCCATTCATACATACCTTCACACACCGACAGCCAAGGTAACCAAGCAAGGCCCACTTGCTTAACGGGAGCATTTTTTTTTTCACGCCGCCCCATTTCTAATTTTACACTCAAGCAGAGGTCATGTAATTGGAAAAAAAGGCTTTTAGTACGCAACAAGAATGAAAGTTGCAAATTTATAGTTTTTGTGCATTTACACAATTTGTCACACAAGTAATGTTGCAGAGAGAGCTCATACTTTACATACCCATTTCTTGTGATTGAATGACATGATGAAAAAAACATGTCGATTATGGTAGAAAACATTGGTCAAAGCTCAGAGGAAAATACAGTTTCTTTTATTTTCTCTGTAGCACAACAAATAGTGCAAAAGCGCAAATGTTGAACAAACATTTGCTGAGTAAATATGCAAAACTGCACTTATTTTACTAAAAAGCCACGCCTTTTTCCAGCTTATGGGAAATCCCTGGAGGACGCCATCAGCAATGACACCTCAGGTCATTTCCGCAGACTTCTGGTGTCTCTGTGTCAGGTACTAAATGTTTTACACATGCTTAATTCTAGATTGATGTGCACATGAAGTATGAACTGTTGAATTACCTGTATTTAATAAACTTCTGCTCATGTAACATGGTTTTAATGTGATTTTCCTCCAGGGGAATCGTGATGAGAGAGAAGCTGTTGACATTTCTATGGCCAAACAGGATGCCCAGGTACTGCTCCAAAGTTTACTTTTCTGTATAGTCTTGAAAAATAAGCATCATGTCACATAGGGTTCCTGTTCTAATGTGTGTGTGCACAGAAACTTTATGCAGCTGGAGAAAATAAAGTTGGGACTGACGAGTCTCAATTCAATGCCATCCTGTGCGCTCGCAGCAAACCGCACCTTCGAGCAGGTTTGTGCAACCTTCCTCGGAGAAGTCATAATATGCCTGTAATTTTTATGATATGTGGTACAGTGATCGGTGTCTGCATGGTATAATAATGGTCTGATCTATGACACACACTAGTGTTCCAGGAGTACCAACAGATGTGTGGCAGAGACATTGAAAAGAGCATCTGCAGGGAAATGTCTGGCAACGTGGAGTCTGGCATGGTGGCTGTGGGTATGTTCAGGATTTGAACTTTTATTTTCCAAACCTCAACCAAGCTGAAACCGCTTTCCTAAAATAAAACACATTGAAGTGTTAAATATATACTAGAGTAATTCTTCAGGACATTTTTCGGGTCCACCAATGCATTCCGAAAAATCTTAAAACTGTCTTTTAGCAGATGAAGCTTAGCAGAGCTATACCCAGCAGGCATTTCTTTCACTTAGTTTTAGATCAAAAGCAAATTACTGAATAAAAAAAACCAAAAACATATTGTATGTTGTGGCCAATTAATTCACAGTTGTTTTATGCAGTCCGATGCTTGACCATACACACATGTATAGAAAAAAACAGGTGTGTAAAGGCCACATTATATTTCAGAAGACATTAGACAAAAACACAAACATTCCAGTAGCTTATCCAAGAACAAAGTACACGGTATGGCCTTTAAGGTAAGTCTTTTATGTTTTCTGCTTCTGATAACTCCCTTTCATTGTAATGACCAAACGGTCTCATGCCTCACTGCATCACAGATGTTTGGGCAGACAAGGTTGTTCTTTAGTTGTCCTGTACAAAGAACACAGAAAAATCCTGAATCTGTACATTTTTACTTGCTAACTATACAAGGGACTTAAATAAGCAATTGGTGGGTCAATGGAGACATTTGAGATTCAAAAGATTTGAGACCAAAGGGATGATACCAAAATACAGCTTTTTGTATGTAACAAAAATTAGCTTTTTGAAGTACGAGTACCATAGTCTATTTGAATTCTCTAAAATGATCTATTGTGTTTGTTGTGGCTGACACTGATATTTCTTCCGTTTTTTCCTAGTGAAATGCATCAAGAACACCCCTGCCTACTTTGCTGAAAGGCTCCACAAGGCCATGAAGGTATGTTCTATATTTCTGACACATTTTATTCAAACCCTTCACATAATTGTTTCTATGCAAGAAGTAACAGAGCCATAATGCCGTCATAGAATCTTATTTACTTATTTTCGTCTTTCATTGACTTTCTAGAATGTAGCAAAAATAGTTTTGTCAGAATTAGAGAATGTTTTGAACTCAAAATGAACTGAAACTTTCAAATTTTCCTTCTTCAAAGATTTTTGGTCTCCAGAATCTGACCTTTCTAGAAATTTGGAGGAATGTGTAGATTTTTACAAAAGTTGCCATCCTGCCTGTTGCACAGTACAACTTTGAGGTGTAAAGGTCGATGAAAGGGAAAGTTTGAAAATGACTGGGTTAAATTCAGTCATCAGGTCAGTAAGTGCTCTCCCTGCTGAAGAGTCCTTGAACAAAACACCAACCCAGCACAAGATCCAGAGGTGGCGCTAAGCTTTATGGAGGAAAAAACAGAACAAAACAAATTCTATGTAGTAATCGTCACTTTGTTTGTTGACAGGGAGCAGGGACGAAGGACAGAACCCTGATCCGGATTATGGTGTCCCGCTCTGAGGTCGACATGCTGGACATCAGACAGGAGTATGTGAGGACCTACGGAAAATCACTGTACACTCACATCTCAGTAAGTCAAACCAACATCACCTCTGAAGTAATCATTCCTTTCATTATGTTATTATTTTGAGATTAGATCCTATTTTTATTTTCATCCGTCTGTGCTTCTTAGGGTGATACCTCTGGAGATTACAAGAAGCTGTTGCTGAAACTGTGTGGGGGAAGTGACTGAACAGACATGAAATTTCAACATAAGAGAACAATTTGCATGTGTCCATATGAAAAAAGTTAGATGAAAGTATATTCACCTGTAATGCATGCAGTTATTGTTAGTTTTCTGATAACCACACTTGAATCAATATTAATTTCTAACAACATTTGAAGTTATGTTTTGATTTTTTTATTTGTTACTAGATGTTTGCCAAATATGAAATACATATTAACAAAAGGGTTTTTTTTTTAAAGACGCAATAGATAATTCATCATGTGGTAAATCATGGAAGCGTAAAACAAATCTGTGGTTAAAAATGATGACAAGTGTTTGAGAAGGCCAAATTTGATAATAAACAATCTTTCTGGTATTGTTGGTAAAATACGAATCTAAAAGTCTACCTCAGCTTGTTAATATGATTGGAAAAATTTATCAAAATTCTCCTCCATGAAATAAATAGAATGAAATCACCAAATTAAAAGCGAAAAAATGAAGAATGTGGCACAAGCACATGCTGTATCTTACTGCCAGATATTTAACAATGACTGAGTCTAACAACATCAGTGTTGAACTTAATTTTAATCGGTCATATGCTGCTTCCTTAATTGGTCACAGTCAAATTCTGTCTGAATTTTAGATGTTATCTACAAAAGTTATCTACTGCATCTTTAACCTGCCTGTGTCAACTAACCAACTTCTGCTTGCGATCTATGCAATTACGGCACCAGTTCACGCCTGAACATTTTACCGTGGTCTCGGCTATATGCAGCTCTCTCATTTTTGCCATTTTTGTCAAAACGTTTGTGTTCATAGTTAGAATGTATTGAAAGCTGGAAATCCAAAGCTTAAAGATAGATTATTAATATAGTGCCTATTGTCTTGGCTGCTGTGTGAGGTAGTTAAGTGGATGTCAGTGCCACTATTTTGTATGATGCAATCAAGCGATATTCATACTCATAAGACTGTCAAAATGTAATTGTGACAATGTTTGGTTTTTAAAGGGTGACGTACACTTATCTTGTACTTTTGATCGTTAAGACGTGGCCTGCGGGGCCGGGGGGTGGGGGTGCTGTGCAAGTTCAGGTAAGCTTAACTTCATAACATCGCCATAATTAGTTTGTGCTAATTGAACCAGACCATAAATCTGACAACTAGAGCAGGTGCCACAGCATTTTTGCAAAGTCAACTGAACTTCTTTAGTTTTCAAACTTTGACGAAATAATGGTCAGTTTATTCTTACACTTTGCACAGCACCCTCCACAGCTACAAATCCTAGATACAGATGTTTTCACGTGTTGAATAGAGATCTGTATGACCGCCAAAATTGCTGTGATGTCTAAAAGAAGCAGATTCCCCTTAAGCATTTCATTTAAATCACATTCTTCTATATCATTATTGCCATGTACTGCTCTTTTTACTCTTTATGTCCAGCAGAGGGCGTTTGGGTCACATGAATTATATGGGGGTTTTTTTCCTGGCTATTAACTTGTGACTGGATTTTGTTTTAGACTTTATCGTTTTGCACTAACTCTAACAGTAATATGGTAATGTCATTGGATATCATCCTTATCTTTTTCTAATAATGCCATTGTATACTTGCCTCCTGAGGTTTATATGAAGCAACCACTCATTTCATTAAAAGATCATTTTCATTTTTGTGAAAGAGGATTTATCCACATTGATCTGAAAAAATGAATCATTTGCATTTCAAAGTAATTTTCAGCTGCACAGTGCAGCAAGCATGTCAGCAGAACACTTGTGAAAAGTGATAGAGCTAAAGTGAGATGTGTGTGTGTGTGTGTGTTCAGGTTTTCCTTACAGTTCATTGCCAGTGAGCAGCAGCAGCGATACGGCACAGAGAGCTTTTCTTCAGGCTATAAATAGTCTGTCAGAAGCCATATTTCTGTTCTCTGGCCTTCAGCACAATGAGCCTCAATTCCTCTGCACCTCCATCACTGCAGTGCTTGTGTGTGTACTCACTAGTGGATGAAATATTTTGATGTTTTACTGTAGTCAAAGTGCAAAACAACAGTAAAAAAAGTTTCGAGCAAACGTAGTGCATGCATATTTTTATTGACATAAAAGTAGATGTGTTTCATGTCAAATTTACAATCAAACATGGAAGTGATGTTTATTTTTGCTGTGGCGTGAATACTCACATTTCCAATTTTCATATCGATCCTCCTTTGTATCATCCTTTTGTTGAATGAAAGAAGGACATGAAGGTGGACGGGAAAAAAGGAAAGGCGGAATGGGACAGGAAGAAAACTAAGCAAACAAGAAAGGAAGAATGAGACACACGTACAGTAGGGAAGAAATATGGGAGGAGATAAAGAGATTCAATTAGCAAAGGAAATAGCTTATAAGAAAAAAGGAAAGGACTTAATGAAGATGAAAGGCAGGAGATAATGAGACCAGGAAGGAAAGGGGGAGAAATATGGAAGGAGAAACATTAATGAAATAGGGAAGGAAAGAATATTTGCTGTGAATATAAAATATAAGTAATATAATATATTCTTGCTTAACTAACGTGTTGTCATAAATGATAAGGACAAAAATCTGCTGCAATATATTGATGGAAAATGAAAATAAAGTTATCGTGAACTCAAAAGATTTACTATAAATACAGATAAATCAAATTGTACTTGAGTAAAGGTATACAAGTTCCTCTCCATTTTGGAACTTGAAGCCCCAGCATGTCAGGATGAGGACAGATGAATATTTGATGCTGGTATATTTGTGTATTTTCTCTCATGCAACCTTCTGAAATATATAGTTGGATGGAAAGGAAATGTTGGGACTCATGCTTTTAAAGTTTTATGTGTGGACGTGATGGGAGGATTCCGTGCAGCCTCTGATGCTCAATGACAGACGCATCCACACACATTTACACACCGTCCCTTACATGTCAGCATCATGCATGTGAGACTGATGTCAATCAATTCTTCCTTCCTGCATCTTCAGTCCTCGAGAAAGACGTGAGCTGTAAAGGTCAGTCTTTGATTACCTTCAGAGTCCTCTCTTCTCACATACCTTCAGATTTTTCTTCTCCTCTTACATGATATTTGAAGGATAAACATTCTTTTTAATATCAAACATGTTGCTTGCAATTTTGGGTAAAACTTATTTAAATCAATGGGAACGACGAAACAAAGACAAAAGTAAATGAAAATGATACCCAGCTATATGAGTCATTAAAGAAATGCCTGTGTTGAGATAATGATTATCAACTAGTGATATTGTTATTGAGATTAATCTCTATATTTGAAAAATTAAAAATCTGAATCTCTTGAGATTATATAAACCTGAATCACATTCAACCTTAAATTCACCCCAGCGCCAGCAGTTAATATCTTTATGTGTCATTAAATACACTCATGATTTCCTCCAACCATCCAATGAGGCGTGTGTGCTTTGCTGACATTTGGTTGGCACGAACATAATCCTGCTTTAAAGTTCATCAGTGCATAAAAGCAAATTACAATCGCGAGGGATCAGATGAATGGCATATAATGAGATGTAGCAGCAGATATCAGCACTCAGTCTGCCAAACTCGCTGCAGGGAACGCACCGCAGTTTATCCTCTGATACGTCAAAATTAGTTTTATAAACATCTTGATTTTAATGCTATTCAATAAAATTGATATATTTATAGGAATATGAAACATTCAAATCTACACAAGTGACAAAATTATATACAGTATGTATTCTAGTAGAAAAATTCAATATAGGTTTTTCTATTAAAGTGTAGATTTTTGCTAAAATAGATTAAAAAAAATTAGCAGCATAAACTCTAATGGTATAAGAATGGTGATTCTGGGAATTTATCAATTTGGATAATGCTTCAACATTCCAAGCAATTTTCTTACTGAGCACCAAATGGATTTTTCCAACCAGGAAAATAAATTAGATAAGTTGTTCCACAACCACCTACATTGTTAAAGCTGTGTCAGACATAACTGAGTAAAAGTATAGGCACACAGCTCACTGAATTAAGCTTTAAAGCTGAGCTCAGCGTGCTTTAGCTCACTGCAGATGAGAGTCATTCCCAATCCTCACGGGTCACACGCTGGGGGCCTTAAAAAGTAGAATCAGCAATCACGATCAACAAGATTTCCAGCTCCATCTGTATATCAGCTATAAATAAGCACAAATAGAGAATCTTACCCACGACGTCATCCTCTTCTTCCAGCTGGTTCCTTAAGAATCTCAATCTTAGCACATATACAGTCTGAGCCTTTGGGATCAGATGCGGAGCAGAGGAAAGCTTACAGAGCAGTGCACGTGTTCGGGAACAATCCAGAAGAGAAACACTACGAGTGCACAATACTGTACATCTAAAGATAGATAGATAGATAGACAGACAGACAGAGAGACAGACAGACAGACAGACAGACATACAGACAGACAGACAGACAGACAAACAGACAAACAGACAGACAGATAGATAGATAGACAGACAGACAGATAGATAGATAGATAGATAGATAGATAGATAGTAAATCAACTCAAATCTGTAAACTGTATCCCAATCAGATCTCGTATCCACGAATTACTGAAACAATTATAATCTTAAGAAGAAATTCCCAGCATTATTGGTGTACAGTAGTCCTACTTCAACGGTATTACTTAGAAAACAAATACATAAAGAAGTGTATTGTTATTATAAACAAGCTACTACACCCCACAGACTCTCTGTGATGTCCCGATCGAATTTTCCAGAAATATGACCCCGGGGAGATCATCCCTAATGGGAATTAAAGCGAGGCGAAACCAGGTGTGTCTAAAACCACGCCACGCCCCCTTTACCTTAAACGTCCACTACGCTGACATCTGATTGGTTGCGGGCTCCAGCTGCTAAAACACTCAGACATGGCGGAGTTTGTGGTCATGCACAGAGAGCTCTCGAATAGTTTCTACTCTGTCCAACATGCAGAAAGAAGTTGATTTTTTGTGACGACGGCGTGTTTTGAGCGTTCGTAGGCGCCTTTTTTCGGGAAGGACGAAGCTGTTGACCGACGAACGGGGAGCGACGGTTGGGAAAATGTGTTGCTGTTTCATCTTAGTCAACAGCCTTGGGCAACAAATATGGCTACTTGCGTATCCTTCAGTTCGCCTGGAAAAGCGTCCAAACTCGGGTTTTCAGCGTAGTTTGTGGGACTCACGACACCAGCCCGAAGTGAAGCCTCACAGCAGAGATTAAGAAGCCGAAGCTGAACTAGTAACGATAAAGAGGGGAGAGAATTAACAGAGATGGAGCCCAAGCATAAAGAGTTGCTGGAGAATTGTTACCAGAAGTTAGTGGAGTCGATCCCAGATGCCGAGCGACTTGTGGAGGTTTTGGCCCAGTCCGGAACTCTGAGCCCGGCCGAACGCTTCGAGCTGAGCCACAGCTGCTCCTCCAGCCCGGAGAAAGTGGAGCTTCTCCTCAAGATGCTCCTGAGTAAGGACAGAGACCATTTCTCCGAGTTTTGCTCCGCGCTGGAAAAGACGAACCCTCACCTGCACTCTGTGCTGCTCAACGGCACCGGACCGGTGGACCACACAACCGGTGAGAAACATTCCTGTACATCACACTTATTCATCCACAGTCATCCTGTCATAACTTTAAGGTGATGTGTTCCATTTGTACGCTAAAAAGAGGAAGCCACGTTACTTTATGTACCTCAGCATGATAACATCGCGAGTATTATCCTCAAAGTTAGTAGTATTTTCCCCACACAATGTAACAAACTTACTTCCTGTAACGAATATAGATGTCCCTGCGACTTATTATACTGATATCAGAAATATAACACGTTAAACTATGTAAAAGTCGCTGTTTCACAACTAAACGCTATCAGAATATAACAGCTGTGTTTACTTAGAGTCTGTAGGAAAGCAACATCATTTGAATGAAGTTCATATATGTTATTTATGATTATTTGTCATTATTGGCGTGCAGGTTGTTGTGAAAAGACTTGGTATTACCTGGTAATGTAAATATGATAAAAAATTGAAGCTGCTCATTGATTTTCATATCATTCTTACAAAGTCATCGTCTGCCTGGTGAGTGTGTGTGTGTTTATGAGTGTGTGTAGGGGGGGTGCATTCCCAAAACCGAAATCACTACATCATGGATTGAAACATGGTGAGCAGCGTGCTAAAACTTGTGACAAAACCGTTGAATGTTGAGTTTTAACATGTAAGGCACCGAGTTGTAAATTATTTTTGTGAATTAATTTTGAGCAGTGATGCAACCAGTTTTCCACCCAGCTGGGAGCATGACCTAATACTATAGGGATATTGACAATATGTCAACTTGATAAAGGGCATGACTTCTATAGAGAGGGTGTGCAATCATATGACTAGGTGGTTATTTACACTCACACTATTCTGCTTGTCTTCTTTCCATCTCTCTAAAAGCATAAAAGCGTCGCTTGCTAGCCTGTTGTGAAAGTAATTAATGGACCTACAGAGACTTGTACAATCAATGTAATGATGAACAGCTGACTGTGGGGCTATTTTGAAATTGTCCGTGAGCATTTGAAGTCAAATGCACATACTGCACACACTCGATTCAGAGCCATGCACAGTAGGGCACACACGGGATGTGAAGGATTTGGGCCTCACTTGTTTACATTTGTGTTCGTTCTTCATACTCGGAGTGACCTTTTTGTGTTGTTATGTTTGACAGAACAGCTCTCTCTCTTTAGCATGAAAGTTACAGTAGAGTAAAGGAATATTACTGTAACATTGAAGTCTGTCTCTGCTGTTAATGCATAATTGGGTTAAGAAAGAGATTGTCTTACTACATCTTGGTTTTGTTTTGTTTTGCTTCCTTTCTTAACTTAAAAATAAATAGATCAGACATACACTGAAGAAACTACACAACATTCAGAGTCTTGATCCCAGTTTGCAGGGGGTATTTATCCTTCTCTGAGTTTATAATTTGTTGTCATGTGGCGGTAATTCGTTCCCATTTAGTGTTATCCACCATCCAGCGATTTTTGCTCTGCTACATGTTTTTATTCTCCGCAACCAAATCCTAACATTTCTGAAATACCCTTCTTCCTTGCACGATTAAGTCAAAGCCACAGCAAAGAGCATTATGCCAGTACTTCTAAACATCACTTTGTGGGCTAAATATTTTACTCAGATCCTGCGTTGCTAATGTGGTGATAAGGAGCAGTGATGTATGCACACTGTTGCACGGTCCTTGTTCAGTATCTGTGCTACACCTTTGCATTTCAGAACACATATTTGCATTGTTGCTTTGCCTGTTAAGCTATCATGTCATAGTCAGTAAGAGAAATAGTTTCCAAACCCTCTGATGGTGACATGCTAATTGCTCCCTGCTCCTATGTATAAAAAAACTGAAGCTTCTTATCCATTATTGTGCTGCATTTCACAATCTAACACCAGCTCCAAAAGGAAATACTGATTGGCTTTCTGCTGCTGAAGACATTTGCATATGAACAAGTTCTGGGTAAATTTAAGAACTGCGTATAGTCACACAGGCCACAAATGGGCTGAGCTGCTGTTTGCTACTGGATGGACAGGTTCCACCACTGCACAGCCCAAAGAAGGGCCTATCCCAGGGACAACAGCAGCTTTTATAGTCCAAGTTTTCAATTATATGGACTGTCAGCCTGCTCTACTTCCTCTTAAGTCAGCCAGAGTTCCAGAGGGTGAGAGCTAGGTGATCTTTGAAATCAAAACAATGTGAGAAGAAGAGCAAGTGAGTTGTTGGGACAGCAGCTGCTGTGAGCTGAAATGTTTTCAGGAAGAGACATGGTTAAATTTACACACAGAAATGGGCACTGGTAAAACTTAGAGGAAGAATTTTTTTATGTGAAAGTTGTGCATGAATGTACAGAACCCTTAGCTCTAAAAGGCTTTTATCCCCCGAGCACTCTTTGTTTGTTTGTTTGTTTTAACAACTAGTGTTACTCTAGACTTTTATACTGTATGCAAGCATTGCTTTGGGGCTTGACAGCAGAGATGTTTTGTTTCCAGATTGTTCGCTCCTTCTCTTTAAGAACAATGACATGACGCCAGCACATCATTGGGTTGTGTATCATCGCTCACTTTCTCTGCACGACAAAATTGTCTTTTGTTGTAGGATGATTAGACCATAAATTTTCTCTTTCTCGTGTGGAGAAAGTTTAGGGAACTTAGCAAAGTTATCCCCCATGTCCAAGAAAGAAACACCATGCACAGCAGTAAATGTAGAAGCCATTTTACTGCAAAAACCCACAGATTTGATTTGATCTTATCCCTCAATTAGGTCAAGAGTGTTCGATAAGAATTATTCATCTGCTTGGTTTAGTGTGGTCGGACAAAAATATCATTAATAAGTGAAGAGTATACAGTATCTATATTGTGTATATCCGTCTGAAGTCTAAATCCTGCTTTAATAAATTCATTTTCACAGACATATTAAAACATAAATTATACTCAAGCAATAAATCAGTATAATTACAGAGAAATTGCCATGACTTAACCTGGATTATGAAATTGGCTGATTTACAAACCTGAATGTTAAAATCAAACCTTTGTGCATTTCCCTACCTGGTGCACTCACATTCATACTGTGACTACACAACATTTCACGTATATTGGGAGAGCGGAGGAATCCAATTAAATCTGTCAACGTATATTTAACTTTCTTAAATTGCATTTCAGACAGAATTAGCAGTGTGCATGTAAACGCTGAGTGACAGAAAGCTTCAAATGGTATTTAACCTCTAATAATGCAAACACAGTCTACAGAGTTTCTTCTTATTCATTATCAGCCGAGCAGCACCAGATGTGGCTTTGGGTAACATCAGAGGTTAGTGTTCGTCATTCTGTCTTCAGCTGCGAGAGAGACAGGGTTATGTGTAGATGGTGACTAAATGTGTTTATGCTCTGAAGTGTGTGTGTGTGTATGTGTGTACACTTCAGAGTTTTTAATATTTGTTTTCTTCCTGGATTTCTCTTTTTATTACCACATATTTCCATCTTGTTCTCCCGAGTATTTTCCACTATAACTTTTGCAAAGAAATCACCGTAAATGATATTTGAGCAGCGAGGGTCAGACCGCTGTAAAGTCTGGGTCACATGACTTCCAAGAAGCAGAAAAGTGAGTGAGCAATGACACACTGAACCTTGCCCATTGTGACACTTTCTGCTGAAACAGAGTCATGGGAAACTTAAGCTAGAGAAAGAACAAAGAGAGCTTGATCCATGGGATGCCTCGGTTCCTGAGGCACATCAGTCTTTTTTTTCTTTCAGTCCCTCGCTGGGAAAAAGAGGGGTGAGCCACGTTCGCTGGGTTCTCTCCAGTCTTAATCAAACTCATAGTCTCCTTTAGCTAGTGGGAACTCGTCCTGCCAGGGATTGATTTAGAGCAGAGGGACGTGGGTAAATAGAATCGTTTGTCATGCTCCCTCTCTCAGTCGAGAGGGAGACCTTACATCAGGGTGGAAGTTGCTGATTTAACTCAAACCTAAGCTGCTCATCTCACAGCCAAGTTTGTTCTCATCCACATTGTAATCTTGTATTTTGATTAAAAAACAAACAAACTGTCCTTTTCCAATCTTATGTTTACCCGCCTGAGAAGTAACAGGCGGGGGTTTTAGTCCTTCCTTTATTTTAATTTTATTTTCATTCCAACATTTTTTTGCATTTCAATGCTGTTTTGAAGTGCCTTTTTGTATGCAATGTGCTATATAAATAAACTTGCCTTGTCACTTGCACACTGCTCACTTAATGAGTTATGAGTAGCATTTGTGTTTACATTTGAGCAAGTCATTGTCTTTAAAAATTACAAATTGCAAATGATAATTGTTTAATAATTTCCCATAAATTCTGCCCTGTGTGCTTGATCACAGCTATGTGTTCAAGATATTGTCAATTTTATACTAAAACAAAACGCTGTACTCCCAATACTTCCAGACAGGATTTAGATAACGGCCATTTAGTCAGCCATGAATGTCCATCATTATGTGTATGATAATGTGAATTCAGATGCAAATCAAAACTTTCTGAACATTTGCTATTGTTTAAATACAGTAGATCGTAGTTTGGCAGAAGTACAAACTCTGAGTGCTGTGTAGTTTTCATAGTACTTACTGTGTTGTACTGTTTGGCTCTTTTCTGTACAGTTAATTATAAATTACTCTGACTACAAAGGAAGGGGCTTTCAGAAGGGGCCTGTGTGATGTTGTCAGAGGAGATAAAATGAGAAGCTCTGCTCAGCCTCTTTGGGGCCCTGGCTAGTCTGTATTCAAGCTCCATGCCCAACTGATAATTAGCCACACTCTGCTGCTGTCAGCCCACAGGCTGTCATCCTAAGTTGGGGAAAGTCCCACCTTATTATCCTTCCAACTGGTCTTTTTTTCGGCAAAGTCCCCTAAATGTAACCCAAGCCGCAGAGCCTTGATGTGCCATACAATGCTGGAGATAATCATCTGGCTATAATGCAGACATTGTAGGATACACTCGGATCTGACTTTAATGTTTTGTTTGTCTCGCAGGGTCCACTTACAGTGTCTTATCCACGATGCCCTCCGACTCGGAAAGCAGCAGCTCTCTCAGCAGCTTAGGTGAGTCTGGTGCTCGTTGTGAGATCAACACGTTGAGGGCAATTTCAAGAAAGCAAAGTCTGTATGGATGCTTAATAACCACCAAGTGACCACCAGTCTAAGGGGATTAAACCAAAACCAAATTCTGGTATAACTCCACCAAGAGCAAGCACCATTGTCCATTTGCTGGACTCAGTTTAAGTTGATGCCAATATTTTGTTTCCCACAACATGTAAATGAGATGTAGATGTAGCACATATTAAGCCTCGCAGAGATTGTGGAATATTTGCTGAAAAGTTGTCATGGTTTCAGCCCAGGAGGTTTTTATTTCATTGTAAGAGCTTTCCCAGGTGTTGTGTTTGTGTTGCCGGAGCACACCAACCGCAGTTTGCCCAGGGACTTTAAATAAGTGAGAGCTGTCAGTTTTGCTGAGGTAATGTTTCAGACAGATCAAGACATATCCATTGCTCCCTTTGTTTGTGTGATTTTGGGACAAGGTGTATAGCTCGGTGTTGGTTTCTGCAGCCCAAAACAACACATCCGCTCCCCTCTTCTTAGCTGTGAGCACACAAAGTCCACTATTCCTGGGATGTTTATTTGATGTAGGAGACAGGTTTGAAGATGGAGGTTAACAGGTGACGTCCCCAGATGCCAATTTCAAGAACCACTCTCAGGAAGGGGTTTTCTGAAACTGCGTAAATAAGGGAGGCTCCTGCATAATCCAGGTGTCATCATTTCACACAGTGTTTGTAAACAGAACGACGGCTGACTGATTATAACAGGGCAGAGAAAAAACTGTTTCACTAATGTGTCCTTTAGCGTCACAGTAAGTTCAGAGGTTGTCACGCTAATACTCTCTTAAAAAAACCCAATTCCGTCTGCAGCTTTTTAGGCGAGTGTCCATTTTGCTCTGTAAAAGAGGCTCTTCAATATTAATTTCTGCATTAACATGTTCATTTTCATTGACTGCCGCTTGCTGCAGGACCGCAGATAACGTCCAGTACACTAATCAAACGCACGGTGACTTCACGAATGAGCTGAGATTATCTTGTTGGAATTATTTGTTTTCGAATACATCCCTTTGTGTGAAAAGCACATTATAATTTAATACAGTATTATTGCTGTCATATGTTTGCATTATGATTATGTGAGAAAGGGATCGCTCTCTCTCTCTATCTGAACTGTCAATTTGCCGCCCACCTTTATGGCATCAGTTGTGACAAAACAGTTTCAGTTCCGGTATTGATAGTGATATCATTTTCCATTCCTGAATTATATTGTCAGGCATTGTGGTTCCAGCGGTTGGATTCTGACATACCCCTATACCGCAACATGCAGGCAAATTTACATAATGAAAAGAAAGCTCTGTGTGTATGAGGCATCAGAGATTGTGTTACATTCCATCTTACAGGTTTATATTTTTCTGCTCAGTCATTGTATAAATAATATTCACATGGTCAGACTCTGTTTAGACTTGGAGCACATGCAAGTGGTTACACAGATGTGAAAAGGGATTTAAAAGCCCCCGAGACATTTCACTTTGAATGTTGTTTATGTTAAAAGTGTGCTGCCATTTTCACCTTGAATTTTGCAAAGAACAAATTTTGATCCCTTTATATGTTAGCTGTACGCAACATAAATCACTTTTTTCCAGAAAAGAAGTCCATCTTGAGAGAGAAAAAGGCCGAAAGTTGCACTAGAATAAAAAAAAAAGTGTTTTAGGACATTAATGATGAAGGTACAGTTTTCTTAAAGCTACTGTGTGAGCTTTATAAGTATTACATGCTGGCAATGATATGCTGACTGAACACAGGTACACCTGCTCAAGCCTCGTCCCCTCCGCCTGCCCAAATGGAGAGCCACCAGGTGAGTGAAAAGATGGAGACGGTCCTGTTCCAGCTGAGGCATGTGACCCGTGAGAGGGATGATTTACGCAAAAGGCTGGCCCTCTCATCACCCGGAACCACCTTTGATGACTGCAGGTACTGTGCTGACTTCAATCTGCCTTTTTTTCCAAACATTTGGAAAGGTGCCATTTCCCAGTGTACACCCTGCAAACACAGGTTTGCTCTAGAACGATTTGTTGTTTAGAAGGATTTGGCCCCGTTCAACAAAAAGCAGTAGCCAAAAACGATACAACACACTCAACTTTAATGATGCCTCTGTCTCCGATTGTTCCCAAAGTTTGTTCCCAAGTTTTTAGGATGTTTATATCACTAACGCTACTGCCATTCTCCCATGTGACATCTTCAAACGCTTGTTTTACTTTTCCTTGTGTGTGCAACAGGCCAAACTTAAAAGCAGGCCATGACTATGAGCGTCTCAAGCTGCAGTGCATGAAGGCAATGGCTGACCTGCAATCCCTGCAGAACCAGCACAGCACCACCCTGAAGAGGTGTGAGGAGGCTGTGAAGAAAGCAGACTTCTACCAGTGAGTCCAAAGACAAATGCAGCAAGCATCTCTGTGTTTTTTGTAACAGATGGAGGATTTGTGCAGTTTGCGCTCTCACACAGCCTGCATGGTTTTAATTGGTGCTCCATTTCTCCTGTGACTATTCACAGCAGATTGCATGCAGCAGATTTTGTTTTGTAATGTGGGTGAAGCCTTTATATCCGCCCAAAAGCTGATGATTTAAGCCATGAAAAGAAAATCTTGTAACCATTCATTAATTTAATTCTGTTGCTGGAATACATTTTTGACCTTATTAATTTGAGCTTTTGCCAGTCGATTTTCCTTTTGTATTTACAAACCACGCACTGAGTGCCTGCTCCTGAACCTTGCCTGAAAGGTGACTGTCCTCAAATTTCCTAGGTTATTTTATACACGTACTCCTAATATCAAAACTGTCTTTGATGACAGTTTGACAATGATAGCAGCTACCAGTGTTAAGAATTCTGCTGGTGGTTTTTGTTGACTTGAATCACAGATCATAACCCTCTTAATAGCAGCATTCAAATTTAAGGTTGAGACCACAGACTGAATTATTTTTCTTTAAGTAGTGGTCTGTTCAAGCGGTTCATGCTGAAGCAAGCTCCATAATCATCATCTGAACACTGCATGGCACAGCATCTGTGACATGAGGATAATTCTATGAACAAAGCATTTGTTGTCCCCCCTCTGACTTGACACGAAAGGGAGGCTGTTCCATTTCTAGAGTGATTTTAATGATGGCATACTGTCTCCAAACTGGAGGGAACTAACAGCTGGCCCTGGTGCAAACAGACAGATGAGGGATTATTGCTGTGTTGAAGCCACTCCTTCTGGATCCTGTTTGCACATTAGAGTGTTGTGTTGCTATAGTCCTATCTGCTTCTGTACTTAACCATTCACATTTAAACGCCACTTCCTTTGAACTGAAAGTCATTTAAATCACATAGATCCCTGACACATGAAATGTGCGAACATCTGTAAGTCACTTAGTTAGTATGTTAGCAGTAGTACACGGATATACACCTTACAGTGTGGGAAGTTTTTATTGGTCTTTGCTGGTTTTACTGTTATCAGTTAAGGAGTCATAAAGAAATAGTGACCTTGAGTGTGAAATTGAAACAATAGAACAAAATGATATAATGTTTCAATTTCACAACCTAGATCCTCCATTGCCTCTTAGACACCCCTCTAAAATCCAGAATGAGCATCATATCCAAATGTCACACAGAATGTTGAAACAGCCATGATCGGCCTATCATTTCAAATCAAGTTCACGTGTATTGCCCATTATTGCATACAACCCAGCTGAAAAGATACATAGTCCCCCCAAAAACCTTAGCATACAAGGACAATGGCAGAAACTGCTCGGAGAACTGCCAGGTGTACAATAGGAGCCATATCTGGGGAGAAACCAAATCAGAAAGACTGGAGGAATGTCTACCAGTATAGTAACTTAGATCTTATCCAGTAAGAGGAGCTGACAAAGATGTGGTCAATATAGAATGATAAGGTCAATCGGATTGTCCATTTGGAGTAAATGAGTCAATTCAAATGTGTAGAACTGGGCAAAATAGATACAACCCCAGCAAAGCTTATCCCAAAAATACATTTCATGCACAGATGCTGCGTATTGCCTGAAATCATTTTGTTAAATTATGGAAATTGTGACGTGCTGTTTTTAGAAATGATGACCCATAGCGGAAACTCTGCATGGCCAGGAGTACTTAAATGCTGATTTTGAAGTAGTTTTTTTCTGGAATTGTTGAAGCACATGATGTGATGTATGACTTTGTGCTGTGCGGTGTCTCCTCAGCACGCTCCACAGTCGTCTGGTGAGTGAACAGACCCAACTAAAAGAGGAGCTGGAGGCGATGAGACAAGACAACATCCAGCTGGTCAGGGAGCAAAATCACCTGAAGCAGACCTGCGAGGAGCTGAGGAGGCTGCATGATGATGACCAGAGGGAGGTGGCTGACATGAGGATGTTACACCAGCAGGTACCTGTGACTGGTGCTTATCCATCAACATTCAGTATGGCTCAGGGAGCCAACATAAGTTTAGCCATTCACAGGGCCAGTTAGTTTTGTGTTGGTCAACACTGATCTATATTTTAGTGTTAATTAATAATTTGAATGAAAATTCAGAATTTTATACATATACTTTTTTACACATTGACTTTTTTTACACTATATACTTTATTTTTTATACATTTACTCATATTTGTTACATCTTGTGAGAATAATTGATCTTGCAAGCTTGACCCATTCTTTAGATAAAGCAGTAATGAATGGAACGCCACTGTTTTGTATCCATTCATCCACTAAGAAAAATGCCTTTTCCAATAAACAGCTGAATCTGCCCCATAGTCTTCCTTTCGCCTACTACCTCAGCACATAATAAAGGGCTTACCAAAGTTAGTTTTCTGTGCCAGGACACACTTATTTTGAGATTTATTATCTTGACTCATTATTTAGATTATTTAAATTATTGTAGATGTTTGGGGTACACTTCATGGCCAATAATCATCTTAAAATAATTACAGTACAACCTTTCTTTATGTATTCCTTTGGAAAATGCTCTTTTTTGGCTGACTTGTTGTGTTTTTTGGACAAATCAGCTCATCCACGTGTAATTGAGTAAAGGACGTCATTGGTATCTTTTCCAGGTGATGAGAGAGGGAACATCTGATGTCCTCAACAAGCTGTATGACACAGCTGTAGATAAATTGGAGGCCATGGAGACAGACTATGAGGCCCTGAGGAAGCGCTACAATGAGAAGACAGCCAGCCACAATGTAGATCTGAGCCGGCTCGAGCAGTCAGAGGAGGATAACCACCGGCTGCAGAAACAGCTGGATATGCTGCTAAAACAGAGGGACGCTGCCATCCACTATCAGCATCAGTACTCCTCCTCCATAAGAAGGTATGGTGGGCCAAATCAAGCTTTTGTGTTTAGATGTCTACTGAAGGGCTGGTACTGCAGTGAGATCCGACTAAACGTGTGCAAAAAATGGATCTACGTCAAAACTGAAGACAAAAACATGGGAGGGTTGGACGTGATACACACAATATATGTGATATGTAAATACAAGATGCTGCAGGAGCATGACACACTGTTGTGTGGCATAATCTTATAATTCAACCGTTGCCATTTTAGTAAATTTTAAATACCTCATTGACAGGTTTCTTGTTCGTATTCATCAGTTAATCATATTTGAAAATATAGATCTGTTTGACAGCTGTGTTTACATACTTAACTAGTGTAAGCAGGAATAATTGTCTCAGGAACTTTGGTTAAATTGTTGGATAGTCTGATTAGCTGTATTAAAAGTAATGCAGTAAATAATTTAAAATAATAACAATACATATTAATGCCACAGTAGAGGGCATTAAAGAGCATTAAAACGTCTTCCACCCTCCAAACTGGTACAGGTTTGACAACACCCAGCAAGAACTGTCCAAAACCTCTGCCCAGAACAAGGAGCTGCAACGAGAGATGGACCGGCTGCAGTCAGAGACTACAAGGCTTAAAACTCAGCAGCTGAAGGCAGCAAAAGACTGTGAGAAATACAAGGAGGAGCGAGACTCTGTCATGAGTGAATATCGTCTCATTATGAGTGAGCGGGACCAGGTGATCAAAGAGGTAGACCGGCTACAGACAGGGCTGGAGGTGGCAGAGGCAAAGCTGAAGAATACATCATCAGAGAGACGGGTAGCCAGCGAGGAGCTGGAGGCCCTGCGACAGGTAATATATGAAACTTTAAAAAAAAAATCTCAGTGGAAAATTCAATTATTTTTGCTGGGTTTTTACATTTTACACTGAGGTGGTGGCACAATCTGTTCTCTGTGGCTTTAGATTAATGTGCTTCGTATACATTGTGTTTGTATCACGTGTTTTGATAGTCAAGCTCATCACCTTGATTTGAAGCTAGACCATCATGCACTAATGTCCATGTTAAAATCACAGGCTAATAATGCTTGTTGTGAATTTGTGTGATCAGGAGCTGGCATCGGCACTCATGGACAGGGACCGGGCCATCTGTGAAAAGAACGAGCTGCTGGAGAAGTATTGCCATGAAGTGAAGGACAAGGCTGAGGCCCAGAAAGAGCTGAGCCAGGCCTGCAAGGACATCGAGATGGTGCGAGAGGAGAGAGACGTGGCCCGCAAGGAAAGGACAGAGGCCATCATCCAGAGGGACCGGCTGCTGAGAGAGTATTACCAGGCCAGACAGGTAGACAGACTGACGGGAGATTTATCATGACAAATGGAGGGACTGATTTATTTCACTGAGATTAATCCCTTCAGGCCATCTCATATTGAGTAGGAAATATTATTTCCACAGCTGGTGGCTTTTTCACACATTGATTTCCTCTGAGAAACGTCAGCCTTAACCCTAGATTTTACTCCAGACAGCTGATTGTCAGATTAATTGTGGTGAAAGTCCGGACATTCCTGCATTACGAAATTGTCAGCAATTACATTGAAAGGCTTCCTCTGACAGATAGTCTAAACATTATAGCTTTAGAAATAGATAATTTGTTCAATACAGTGAAATCTAATGGAATTAGTTTAGCAGTGGCCCTCGATCAATGCTTACATCATGTTGTTTCACTGTCTCTCTGCCTTATGTGTTGTTTAGAGTTATAGAGTGTCGTATATTGTTTGACCTACTTCAAAACACATAATCCAACCTTGTGGCTTGTCATTGTACAAAATACTAATGCTGCATACACAATAATGTTTGTTAAATTTACTCCGGTTTTCTTTCTGAAGAGTGACTGAACTTTTCTGAATTTATTACATCATGAATAATTCATCAAAGCCATCTAGTAAATTTAGATGTCTTGTACGTGTTCTGAGCAAAAAAAGTAAAATAATTGATGCAGAAAGCCTTCAGAGAGCACATACAAACACATACACACGCATTCCATAATAACATTAAGGATTGTTTTTTCCAAAAACATTTGAATTTCCCAGCAGGATTTGAATACTGACTTGCAATGAAAGACAAAGGGTTTTTTAAAAAACGTTTTCAATGTCATGCAATGTTAAGAAATCCTTTTCTAAAAAAAACTCAAACCACGCTTGGACATGCTAAATGTTATTTTTAGTATTCAACCAAGATGCCATAAAAACCAAACTAACATGCAGTTATACAGATAGATAGAACCACACATATTTCCACATTAGAGGATGCACAAAAATTCCTCTCAACTTATCCCTCATAGACTGACATTATCCTTCGCTTTCTCAAGAAACAAGACTCTGCTACATTGGACATGGAACGAGCCAATAAGGAGATTGAGATGCTGAGGAAGCAGTATGAGGCCATCTCTCAGGAGCTGAAGGATGCCTTGCAGGAGGCTGAGGTAGCCAAGTGTCGACGAGATTGGGCCTTTCAGGAGAGGGACAAGATAGTGGCAGAGCGGGAGAGTATACGGTGAGGACAGATTACATACTAGCTTAAAAGATGTCTGTCATTGTTATGTTCCATGTCAGACAAAAATAGTTTTGTTAGCATTTTCTAAGCAACCTCATGAATTTGTATGCATATGCCAGCACGCTATGTGACAACCTGAGGCGAGAGCGGGACAGAGCTGTGAGTGATCTGGCAGATGCTCTGAGGAATCTAGATGACACGAGGAAGCAGAAGAACGATGCAGTGCGGGAGCTGAAAGAGCTAAAGTGAGCACACACTTTTCTTACATCCTTGCCAGACTTGTGAAATGCTTACACCGTTTTTAGAGCAGAAACGTTTTAGTGTTTTGTTTATACTATGCTCAATATTTTGATGATTTAGTCCAGGGGCCTCATTTATGGAACATTCTATTGAATCCATACTCAAACATTATGTACACAGAGAAATGATAAAAAATAGAGAAAAAATGATTTGTAAAACTGTGCATGAATGCCTGCACACAATGTCTCCTTTATAAATCACACATCAATGTATCAATGTGAAAAGTGTAACATTTGAAAAAACTCACATCCAGCTCATTACACTCTCATAATTTACCATAAAATGGTCGATGCAGATGGGTCAATGCATATTGAAATGAATCAGTCATGCACCGCAGCTGCTCACCAGAAAGGCAGCATCTGAGCACAAAACCAAAAATAGAATCTTTACAGAGACAAAAAATTATACACTTCTATTGCAGATAAAAGTGATGAGAACATTGCTGGCAATATTACAATTAACTCTTGTGTGTATTACACAAAACAATTTTTTATCTTGAATAATGCAATGAAATTAGACAATAAAGAGGCATTTGCACCACCAACACTTATATCTCGTTACCTGCAATCTCGTTTGTTTTGGCCAAATATGAGGTCACATGATGGAATTGCGTGACAATGTGTCAGTGTGGGAATAGGACTTATGTCACTCATACAATATTTTGTATTTAAAGATAGATTTGTTACAAGCAGAAAGCACAAATATGTCATTTTTCAGAGTCAGTGAGGGGTGCAACAGTTGGTCAAGATTGCACGAAAACATTGTGATTTATTTTTTGCAAAATGCCTTATACATGTTTCAAGCCTTTCAATTTTTTTTTCACATACGCAACGTTTATGAATGAGGCCAAAGACCATTAGTGCTCTCCCTGTGGAGAATTTAGACCACTTAGGTTCAGAGCGCTCCTTAAAGTGCTTTTTCACACATTTCATGTTTCCTGCAGAGAAAAGATGGAGGACCAACTAGAAAAAGAAGCAAGGTTTCATCAGCTAATGGCCCACAGTTCACACGACTCAGCCATCGACACAGATTCAATGGAATGGGAGACGGAAGTTGTAGAATTTGAGAAGCACAGAGTATGAATGAATCTTTCAATCATCTTACTACATTTATGTTCCATCTATTCAAAGCATAACAGTAATGTATTTTGCCTCTTTTCAGGACATGGATCTGAAAGCACTTGGTTTTGATATTGCTGAAGGGGTAAATGATCCTTATTTACCAGGAGATTGTGGCATTTTTGTCAGTAAGGTGGATAAAGGAAGTATTGCTGAAGGAAGATTAAGGTAAATGTGACCCACAGTGAATGTTATTAATTTTCTTGTTTTACCTGAGAGGAGGAATTAATGGACCTTTCACTCCGTCCTCTCTGTGCAGGGTGAATGATTGGTTGTTGAAAATAAATGATGTGGACCTGACCAATAAGGACAGGAAGCAGGTGATTAAAGCTGTGCTCAGTGGGGAAGGAGTGATCAATATGGTGGTTCGCAGAAGGAAGTCACTCGGAGGACGAGTCATCAGCCCCCTCCAGTTAAATCTCGCTGGACACAAAGGTCAGCTTCATTTAGAAAAAGACTTGTAATGGTTAATGTTAACTTTAGACTGTCTCATTTGACTCTGTCTTACCTTTCAGACAGTGGCATCGGCCTGGAAAGTGGCGTGTTTGTTGTCTCGTTGGCTCCAGGAAGTCCCGCTGCCAGAGATGGCGCTCTTACTGTTGGAGATAGACTGTTAGCAGTGAGTATTCTGCCAAAGCTTGAAAGCACAAAGTAAAACGAGTATCTAATTCAGTCCAACTGCTGTGATGGCCGGAAGCATTGACATCTAGTGCCCTCTAGTGTTCACATGTGTGCGATGATCACAGCAGATGTCTGTTATGGCACATTTTTAACTAATTCTTACTTTTTTTTGAGCACGTTTTTGTTGTTGTTGTTGTTGCGTGTTCACACTGGAAAAATTAAAAGAAAAGTCAAAGACATTGTGTACACTAAATTTGCATGATTTTTCCGTTCAGCACTGAGGCAGAATTCCTCTGAA
>OMNV01005128.1:98742-116215 GCA_900303265.1 Brotula barbata | reverse complement strand
ACAGAATTCCTCTGAAAACAAAAATGTCAATAATTAGATTTTTGTAAACATACCTCCCCATTGTTACATTTCCAAATTTGGTATTGGCTTCTTGTATTGTTGTAGTTCTTTTCATCCAATCCTAATTAACATCTGTAAAGCATCAGCGGTCATTGAAACTTGTGTACCCATGCTTGAGAACGAAGTGTAAAGTGTAACCAGTAAAACGTGTTGATGTTGAAAACTGATAACGGAGTAACATGGCTCTGATCTGGAATGTTTTTTTCATTACATTTTAGATCAATGGAATTTCAGTAGACAACAAATCCCTCTCAGAATGTGAGGCTCTGCTGAGGAACTGCCGTGATTGTCTTAGCATCTCCCTCATCAAGGTGATATTCTTCATTTAGCACTGCAGAAAAAAAAGACCTCAAGGTCAATGATAGCAGGATGTTGTTTTTTTTAAAGTCAGCAATCTGTCACAGTGAGACATAGAGGCATGTTTTTTGTAGGCTTTGTGTTTTCCAATTGCTTGTCAAGTGAAAAATAACATTGCATTGAATTCAATCTCCTCACCCACAGTTCCTCCCACATAGCTGTTCTGGGCAGAATTTATTTGAAAGTCAGAGAGACACTGACAAGCTGTATCGGCTCCAGTCCTGTGAGCTCCACACCAGAAACTGCAGGAACTCCAAGCACAACTGTTCCAAGCACAACTGCTCGACTCAAACAGACATTTATAACTGTGAAGTGAGCCAAGGAGATGAAGCACGCAAGGACACAAGTGACTCTTTGGAGAGCAGCAGTTCCCATTGCCTCCACAAGCCCTTTTCCAATAATTCCCAACACTCCCGCTCCCTTTCCCACCAAGGAGGATACTCCACTACCCACAGCCCCCCAGAACTTCACCCAGAGTTCTGCTATAGGAAGCAGGATCACCACCGTCACCCTTTCACCATAAACACTGTAGTTCCTGATTGCAGTGCACAGCAGGCCTCTGTGGAAAGAGGGCAAAGCTCAGCAGCGAAGCCAACTGGTGGCACATGGCCGAAAGTTATGGTGGGGGCCTCTGTTCCTGAATGTGTCCAGCTCTCCATTTACAAACATCCCAAACAAAGGAAGTCCATCTTTGATGTGAATACTTTTAGAAGACCTGATGCAACCCCAAAACTAGACTACCTGTCCCTCTCCCAGCTCTCTCAGCACTCACCACAGAGCTCTAAATCTGAAGCTGGTCAAGCCCCTCCTACCCCACCAGCCAGGAGTGACTCATTCAGGTACAAGCATCACCACCAAAACAGTTCTGCATCAGACTCCACCATCACTACCGGCACTCCCCCAGCCTCCCCAGTCCAGACCACTTGTCCACAGGATGGCGGTGAGACAGTGAACCAGCACTACTATTCTGATACTTCTCAAACTGAAACTACGAGCAGCTCAAGGAAAAGTTCTGAAGAGGAGAGCAGACACAGGACAGAGGAACAGGACAGGAGGAGATATCGACCAAAATCAGCACCGGCACTCAGGCGAAATGTCACTCCATTACACATCCCCGTTCCTATGCAGGTAAAATTTTCACTTGGGACAGAGTGTCAAATTTCAGTGTATTTTTAGTACCTAACCAAAATATGTTGACAGTACAAGTTCTTGCAAATGTTCTTAGAAATCCTTAAATTGAGCCCAAAGTATCTAAACTTTTTGTATATTATCCAGCTGTAATTTTGTAGTAATTTGATCTACATTCTTATGTTACATTAATTTTTTTTCTCCCTAATTCCTGGTATGTGTTCACAATAGTTTCACTTCTTTTTGCAGATACAGAGTTTCTCGAATGATGAGCAGTCCCCAGAGCCGATGGACATATTACGGTTCTCTCCCATGCGCTCTAATCGGTACAGTGTCCCGTTTGCACCTCCAGGATACAGCAGTGTTGCTGCACGTAAGGCACCTGATAAATTTCACCTGCACTGTACGATGGTTTAGTATTGAATTTGTTCAGAATACAGATTTAGCAATTCTAAAACCGAAGGTTCTTAGTTTACTTTTTTCTTCTTTTGTACAGCAACTATTTATGATCTATTGTCAAATCAACATCCACCCAGTTCCCTTACATCCATTATTCCTTAAATGGATATAAGGACGGATGGATGGTTCATATGCCGAGATCTTGTGTCTGCTCTTATTGCCTCCTATCTCATTTCTGATTGTGTGATTTGCTTTGCAGCAAAGCGAGGGTTAGCCCCCTGTCCTGCTGTGACTGCTGTGATGAGAAACCCAGTCTACACTGCCTGGAGCCACGAGGTCCAACCCAACACCTGTCCACCAGCACCCAGCCCTGGCACTCACCCACATTCACACACAAGGTGTTGTATCTGTTCATTCTTGTATTGTCTGACAGACTTCATGTATCAAGTTGTACTTTTGTTCCATTTGTTGTATAACGTTGTCCTGTAATTAGTTGTGAAGTTCTGTGGGCATCATGTATTTCATTCTTGACTTACTGTGCCATTGCAACCTATGTAAACGTCAAGAATTCCTGCAAATTGTGATAGCATTTGGTTATGTAAGGTGGTGCTATAGTAATTTTAAACAGCTCAGTGGTCTTGAGAAATTTGGCAGACCTAATATTCTCAGACAGAATTTATTACAACTTCAATCAGCCACACAACTACAGAACAATTAACAATCTCTACAATCTCTTCTACATAATTAATATAATTTTTACTATTCTGGCCTGTTGAGTGAGTGCACCTTAGTTTCCATACCCTGTTTGATCAGTGTATCATTTTTTCACAGCTTTCACTGAAACGTAGTCACGGTTCAGTTTTTGTAATACATTTGCACCATTTCTCATGAGCAGATGGCATGAGCAAATTAAAAGTTACTCTGGGTTGAATAATGGACAGCCAGGGGACTTATTGAGGCCTTTTCTCTACTTTTAGCCCTCAGCATCAGGGTCGTCTCAGTCTGGACCTCAGCCACCAACACACGGGAGACCCGACTGAAACGAGCTGCAGCCAACCACCACACAGCACTAACTCTCTGCCCTCCAGTGCCAGATTGGGTACGTATACAGTCCTAGTTTAATACATTTCTAACTTCTATGTGATGTCTAAGACATTTTTGTAAGTTTTTTTTAACTTATTTAGCTGCTCCAAGAAGAATCTGCACCAAGCTATTACAGCGTTTGACCGAAATGTAAATTTTGCCATATAATGCAACGTTCATCAATACTTGTTGCATTGAAAATAACATTATTTATTAACTTTTTTAAGTTTTTTTATCTGGGTCATCAAACGGAGCGTAAAGTAGCAGGCATTTAAATGGAAAATGTGATTGTGAAAATAGAACACTGTCCTATCACGTACAAAATACCATGAGCATACCAGTCAACAAGGTTTAAACACGTAGGGAATTTGTGGTCTTGTGTGAGGAATGTACACAGTTAGAGGTAGAAAAAAAATATTCAAAAATTTAAAGCATTTTTGTTTATTATTTACTGAATGTGAGAATGTAATCAATGACCTACAGAGCAAGGAGTTCCAAAAAAATTGAGAGACTTTAAGACTCATAAACCATATCCTTGATCTGGCAATAACCTAACCTCTACCTCAGATCGTCACTCCACCTGAGCTACAACTCACTCACAAGCACCAACAAAAAGACATTAAATGTTTAAAGAAGTGCATTCAAAGAGAGACTTCACTCCATCACCCCCAGCAGGAATAAAATCCATCCCAGCTCTCCAGGCTCTTAGGGCAAATCCCCATTGCATTGCTCACCTAGGCTGGTATCTCACCAGTCAGCCCTCTATTTTTTCACAGTTTTTCCATAAAAGTAAGGCGTTGAACTGAAATGTGTCCGTTGAAGTTAATAATGTCATTTTAAATACAAGTTTGTTGGTCTGTCTTCAGGAGGGTCTGTTCATACATTACTGATTAGTTATTCCAATTCAGCTCATTTCCAAATTATTGTTGAATATGAAAATGTATTACAATATTTCCAAAATATGCATTATAATTAATCTATCCTCATGGTTAATAAATAGTTTGTTTGTTATGTCTCAGGCTCCTCGAGTACTTTGCCATTCCGGGCAGAACGCATTAAGATGCCCCCAACTCGTTATCCTCGCTCCGCTGGATCAGACAGAGGTATGGTCACAGAGACACTTTTAGGAAGAGAGCTCTACAGTAGATTTATATGACTGAACGCATGCCTCTGTGTCACCAGGTCTTTAATCTTTTTGGTGTGACTCCTTCTCGCTAGGCTCCCTTTCCCATTCCGAGTGTAGCAGCCCAACACCTCCAATGTCCCCTGTCAACCTGGATACATCGTCTTTCACCAGCAACCAATCAAACAGCTCCATTTCCATCCAGCCAAGGATATCAGTCAGCCCTGCTCCTGTTGGTGACAGGCGGAAGGATGGGTAGGCCACCACTCTTCTGAGTCATTATGCTGGCATCAGTGAGCAGAACAAGATGCTTTCTGCCAGTTGTCTGTACCACTGTCTACGTCATTATGACAAAGTGCCTCTAAAACAGTAAACAAACCCGCGGGCACCCATCTCATCTCGCTTTGACTCTTGATCTGTCACATTTCCCTAATCTCTTTTCTCTCTGACGTAGTTCAGTGTAATCTGGCGTTGATCTTTACTTACAGTGTGATCACTCTTTCCTCTTCTCAGATATGTCTCTTATAACACCCCCTTGCTCAGACTCCCACTGATAGCTATGCCTAACTCTTTGTCTCTAAGAGGCTTGAGGTTTGTTCTGTGGTTATTATGTTATAGCTACTGCTTGGTTTTTTTTTGGTGATGAAAGATTACAGGCATGAACTAATTTTGTAATTGGTTTTATTTTCCCGCACATCCAAAATGTGTAGTATTTCCTGCTGCAAGATAATGTGGTTGGCCATAGTTTACAGTATGCAAGGTTATCTACCAGGCATGTGGTTTAGAAAATATTTCCTCTAGTTCATAGTCAAGAGGAAAAATACCAAGTATGTACCAAAGGTCCTTATGGTAAGAAAAACGTAAATTCAATTTCCACCTGGATTCTTTTATTTTTTACCATATATTAAAATATTCACAATGAACACAAAAAAAAATCCATGTATCTTCTTTACATCAAATTGAAAAATAATGAACCCCGAGTTATAAATCTGAATAGCAGCAGCACCTCTGGGTCTGTATGAATATTTCACAATAATTTCAATAACAGTGAAAGCTGGTGGATGTGTGTCCTTTAAGCCTTGATCTTCTTTGCTTGTGATTTATTAATGGAGCTGTTGAATGTTGTATGATTGCATGACATGGAGTTTGAAGTTGGAAAAATGCATGTTGCACGCTCTGCATCACATCTCTTATTGAACCCTTGAATGCAGAAGAGCTTAGAAGGCTGTAAAGGAATTGTGCAAATGCAAATCGTGGTTCAGAGATCTACTCTACATTGACTTCATCAGACTGCAGGCAACATTTCACTTGCAGTGTTTAGAGTAACTTCCAACATATGCCCAACAGTCTTTGTAGTTTTCACTGCCGTGACATCAGATATTCAAAATGTTGTGTCTCTCCCCAAAGGCCTTACTTGGAAGAGCCACGCAGTGTGACTGTGCAGAAAGGGGCAGAACCACTTGGTATCTCCATTGTGAGTGGAGAGAATGGCGGAGTGTTTGTGTCCAAAGTGACAGGGGGCAGCATCGCTCACCAAGCTCATTTGGAGTACGGTGACCAACTGTTGGAGGTAAACATCTCCCCTGTCAAGTTATCTGTCTGTCTTATCAATAAAATGCAATTGCTGTGTCTTTCTAACGAATTGTTGCTCTTTCCAGTTCAATGGAATAAACCTTCGCAATGCCAACGAGCAGCAGGCACGCCTGGTTATTGGGCAGCAATGTGACACTGTCACCATTTTGGCTCAGTATAATCCTCATATGTTTCAGCTGGGTAACCACTCTCGTTCAGGGTAAGAATCAGAGTCATGGGGTCCGAGGTGGAACAACACACAAACCATTTGTACAGAACATTAGCTCACAGTCAGTGTAAAATAGTGACGATGTTCTAATCAAACCACACGTTGGGCATAGAAAACAGAAGATTTTAAGTAGCACTTAAGCTCAAGTATTAACACATGTTGAGTCAAATAATATTCACATTTAGTGATAAATGCATGTTCAGCCTTCTTTAAGTCGACCTTGTCACTCTAAAATTACTAAACATTTGTAAATTTAAAACCGATTTTCCCACATACCTGTTCCTTCCAGTTCTCGGATGGAGTCAAACAGCAACCCGCCAACACCCCACGACAGCGGTACTACAACTCCAGACAATCATTCTACCATCGAAACGCTGAGCGAGCAGGATGAAGGCACCATGACTCCACCATCAAAACACACCACTCCTGCCACCAGTCCTCATAGCTCCTTCAGGTATGCCTGGTTTGTCCTATTTGAAATCTTCCCATTCAGTTTTTCATAGCCATTTGTATGCTGCTAACAGGGGAAGACACAATTACACCAAATTAAAGCACATCACTTTTTAAGCTGCCATTAGTTGACATGAAAAGAGGCTGACTGCTATGTACTATAATCCTCCAGAGTGCCAGGATCAGGTTCCCGTAGAGCTGGAGAGCCCCGACTGGTGAGACTGAAGAGGGTCCAGGTGGAACTGGGTGTTCGGATCTGTGGAGGAAACCTCTATGGCATCTTTGTAGAAAATCTGGACGATGACAGTCCTGCTAAGAGTCCTGATGGCCTGCTGCCTGGAGACCTGATAGTGGAGGTACCTGTTGCATTTACTTCTGTTGCGTTGTTACTTTACTCCTCAAAGCAAATTTACGGGCTGCAAATCAATTTTATTTGGTCAATTTAACCCTAAACGTTCAAGAACTGTTCCATATTTAACAGAAGGTCTGGCAAAAACTTACACCCAAGCTCCCCTCATTATTTTTGATTAACTGATTGACTTAATTTGATTGAAAACAGTGAGTCATTCGATGTTGGCAGCCTTCTTAATTCACCTTTTGTTACTGGTGTAATTTATGTTTTCACAGTACAATGGTATCAGCATGAAAAACAAAACTAAAGAAGAGGCTTATTTGGAAATGTTGAAACCAGCCGAAACGGTCACATTCAAAGTCAGGAACTATGTGGATGAACTCGCTGCCATCAAAGAGTCTCCTGGAGATGGATTCTTCATAAGGTAACGTTACAAATTCTCATCTGGTGACAGAAAAGCTCTGTTCTGCTTGTAGGTTGCATTGAAGTATTAAAGGAAAACAAAAGACTGACGTGTAAAACGATTGGTGTCGGGGCAGGTTCTCCCCAAGGTTTTATATGTTTGCACTTCCAAAGGTAGATCTGTTGTCTGTTGCGATTGGTCAGTTTTTGTTTGCAGTTACCCAAATCTTATCGTGGTGCGGACATGTTGCCATATGCCTCCTGCACAAGACAGTGAATACAAGAGGACAGAGAACACAAATGAGCTGACAATTACTGTATGTGACAGGATCCCTTGCAGGAAAAAAATTGCTCTCAAACTTGTCTGTCAATTTGATGTTTGCCTGAATCTCCAAATGTCAGAGAAATATATTTATCATTTTGGCTTTATTGCTCTATATCACCTTAGGGCACTTTATGAACGCGTTGCTGAGGTAGAGCAAGAGCTGAGCTTTAAGAAGGATGACATCCTCTATATTGAAGATACTCTACCAAATGGCAACTTTGGCTACTGGATGGCCTGGCAACTGGATGAGAATGCACAGAAGCTGGAGAAAGGGCAGATTCCTAGTAAATACCTGTAAGTCCAACCCATAGCTGCCTTGAATTTAGCCATGTGTTTGTAAATATAGATGAGCTTTAATCCCCTCGTTACGTTTGTGAACAGGTGCGCATTACAATTCATTCAATCTGAACCGTTTGAATTATTTCTCTAAGAATGGACCAGGAGTTCTACAGAAGGCACAGCATGACTGACATGAAAGATGACAATGGCACTGGGAAGACTCTGTCTGCTGCTGCTCGGAGATCCTTCTTCCGCCGCAGGCAAAAACACAAACGCAACGGATCCAAGGATGGGAAGGACCTGATGGCTCTGGATGCCATAAGTACCGACTCTTTGCCAATCACGGAGGGTGAGAAATAATCTGCTGTGACCACCTCATTAGAAATGCATGAGGGAAGACAACATAAAAACAGAACTGCTGAATTCAAAATTCTGCATAAATAAAAGGAAAAAAGTATCAGCAGTAAAATTTAATCGACGTAGTTAAAGTAAAAACTAATGTTGGTATAGAATGGTTGTGGTTAAATTGTTGAATGTAATTTCCTAAAAACTAAAAGTAAGGTATGGGAAAATTTACATTTTTGAAATATAGTTTGGAACTAAATGACATAAATCCCCACCCAGTTACATCTAGCATACTGTTTACAGACACCAGGTTTTAATATTTTGGCATACAAAGCTGACTCATGTCACATTGCAGACGGAGCTAGCCTGGTGTACCAGCGGGTTCTAAAGGTGGAGTGCTCATCTCCTCGTCCAGTCCTGATCATGGGTCCTTTAGTGGAAGCCAGTAAAGACATGCTGGTGAAAGAGGCTCCTGCCAAGTTCTGCCGCTGTCTGCCTGGTGAGCTTGTTTACACAACATGCAGTCTGTAATTAGCATATCAATTCATGAACGACATTTGACTTTATGCTGTTATACTGTGGAGAGATTTTACTAATGAGCTGACTCATTTCATCGCACACTTTGTAAGTTAGACAATTTTTGGTTTTTATTCCGTTTTCAGAGATTATGAAAGCTTCTCAGCAGGCAATAGAACGTGGAATAAAGGACTGTGTGTTCATCGACTACAAACGGCGGAGTGGCCATTTTGATGTGACAACTGTCGCATCAATAAAGGAGATCACAGAGAAGGTATGTTTTTCTATAAGAAAGTGATACAAATTTCCAAATGTGAAATTGGCTACAGACTGTGGCAAGCAGTTTTATCTTTCAGTAAGAATACAAATTACAGATATGTTTAATATAATTCTTAGACATTGTTGATATCCGTCTTTACTGGTAACAATATGAGTGAGAGCTCTTCTATTAAATTTCTACATGCAAGAATCCACAATTATCCACAATTTAATTTTACTAGTAGGCTGAATTCATATTCACAATCAGGATATGTGTAATCTTTTATCTCTTAAATGAAATTATAGATTTGTTGCACATGGCTGAATGAATAGTTGATTGTCGTAGCATGTAGTGGTGTGTGCCTGTTGGATAAGTGTTATTAAGTTTAAACTAATTTTTATGAAGAACAGCTTCAATTCCACTTGTTTCTCAGTGCAGTGTACAGCTGGGCATGTTGGAGATGTGCTGGGGGGCCTGGGCACAATTATGCATTCTTGGTTTCTCAAATACATCACATCTCCTGTTCAACATGGGATTGAGGCTCACACATTTGTTTTACAAAATAAATCTTTACAAAATAAAGACTATTATCATCTTCACGTGTACATCACTTTCATTTCACGATGCTTTATAGAACATACAGGCATGTTGGAGGTGTGACGGGGTCGTATTCACCCTGCTTAATTATGGCAAGAGATTTTTTTTTTTTTACCAGAAACAATTCAGTCGCAGATTTTGGTCATTAAATTCTTACTTGTAAGAAGAAGAAACATACAGAGGACAGAGAGTTACTCATAACAATCTCTCCTCTCGCCTCCCTATCCTCTACAAGATTAATCATATATATACAAGATTGATGGGGTCTCCAGCAGGTTTGGATGGTCTGCGCCAGGAGAAGCACACTGTAACCTTTCGTCCTTCTCCCCAAGATCAAAGCAGCCCATTTATTGTTGTCTTAAAGTTAGTCAGGTTGTAATGGTATTTAATTTTTCCAGTTGAGCTTATGAGGATTGTGTTAATGTAAAGAATAAATCTAAACCAGTCTTATGGAGATGAAAAGCCATCATTTGAACTACATGTAATAAAGCTGTCCCATCCATTCTGCCGTGGACAAAAATAGCCAATCTTATGAATAGTAGATATAAGTGACTGTTTTTGTTCAACGTTTGATACAATCTGTCCAAAACTGGAGTCAAAACAGCTGAGTGAACTACTTCTCCACAAGCTCTGAATCACAGCATGAACAACAATCTTAAATAGCATCTTAGGTTTTATCCAAAACCATGGCAGAGTAACAACTTTCAGCCTTTGTCATTTTTTTGTCAACATTATGCTTCAAATCATCCATCATTTCTCAGGCAGTATTTTGTTGTCATTTTCTCTCATAGGACAGTCACTGTTTACTTGACATTGCTCCTCACGCCATCGAACGTCTTCACAGCGTTCACATCTACCCAATCGTCATTTTCATTCGCTACAAAAATGCCAAGCAGATAAAGTGAGTAATGACGTGCTTTTATACATTTTTTTTCCTCTTATTTCTTTCCCACCTGACGTCTCGTCAAGTGTTTGTCGACCATGTTTGTTTGTTTTTTTCATGCCAAAATTTCACTTTCAGGTTAAAAACATTCAGCAAAAACAGAAGTGAAAGTTGTTTCCACATTCTAATTACAGTGTATCTTTTATTCTAATTTGCAGCTAAAAATATGGCATTATTTAGCTGGTTCATATCAGACCAGGCATTGTTTGGTTCAGTTATTCTAAAAATAATCTCCTCTGCCAGCTCTCCTTCCTGCAACTGTATTTCTTAATCACTCTTTATATCAAAGCAGACCCTCTGGAAAATGACATTTCCTGGGTGTTTTGATCATCACCGGTTCACACCAACATCTAATTGATAATATTGATTTTATGAGCTCATTAGTTGAGCCAAGGCAAAGCAAGACAAGTTTATTTATACAGCACCATTCAGCCATAAGGGCAATTCAAAGTGCAAACACTGCAGTATCTTAGAGAGGAAAAGCCTCAGGGTACACAGGTAAGCTTGTGCTTGCCATTAGTCTTTCTAGAAGGAAAGTCTACTTAAAATGTGCACTCGGGAGACGAGGATCAAATTCGCTGCTAATTTAAGCAGTTGTGCAAAGCCAGGAGAGAGCTACTTTGCCGAAAAACAACCTTTCCTAAAGATGGTAGATTTTATGAGAACTATGGTTATTAATTATGGAATTATTCAGGTTGTTCTTTTGATAATTTGATAATTGCAGTCGGTGAAGAGTGAGAAGTGTTGACTACCTGCCTTACATGTGGTGATGGGGACAATCATCGGCCCCCTTCCACCTCGCCAGGGTTTGAGAGGATCATCATTATTTATCAAAGATCCATGGGATTTTATCATCATCATTATCATAATCATTTGTAATTGCAAGGAAAGATTAAGGCATCACATACACAGACACACACACACGCCTACTGTATATACACACACAAAGTGCAGCAGACAAACATGTCCTCTGATTGCAGTTAAGTGTTCCCTGTCATCAGCTGAGAGCCAGCTGTCCAGGGAGAGGCTAGGAGGGCCTGTGGGTGGCTAAAACACACACTGCCCCCATTGCCAACATCACACACACACAAACACTCATCCATCGCCTGGTTGGAGCCACCAGACAAAAGCTGAAGCGTTTTTATGGCTTTTTATCCTCTGGAAGGCATCCTCAGACCAAATGTGCATTCCGAGGGCATTCTGGGTAAACTCCCAGTGGGTGAAGACTGCAGACTGACAACATCATATTTCTGCTTCCTTAAACTGTTTTCAGATGCAGAGTGAGCTGGTGGGGTTTTCGGTACAGGGATCAAACCTAACGCATACAGGATCTACTAGACTTGTAGATAATATCGTGTGATGTGTGTGTGTTTGATATGATCTATAGATCTGCATTTTCTTTACAGTGAACTTTTTATAATCCAGGCTATCAACCGGTGTAAAGTGACATGTTTAGGCCAACAAAATCAGATATTTGATGTCCTATGATAAACTAAATGCTATTTATTTTCATAATGTTTAAATGTCTCATTTTTTTTCATTTTGCATGTTTTATTGGCTGCATTTTCAATATTTACTGTGATATTGCGCTACAATGCGAATTCTAGCACAATTTAACTGAGAGCAAAAGTTGAAATAAATACCAGGAAGTATGGACCCTGTGATCTCATAATCTGACTGCAAGAACTTAATCTCAGTAACAATGTCAATAACTATGTTGTTTACGTAGAGATTTCCATATTGTCTCTATATCGTATTTCACACTGTGGTTTTGTTCCTGAATCTGTGTGATGTAGATTGGAAGTGAGATTTTGCAGGATGCTGACAGATGATGTTGTTTTATCCTTAGAGAGCAGAAAGATCCTCTGTACCTCCGGGATAAAGTCTCACAGAAACATTCCAAAGAGCAGTTTGAGTCGGCTCAGAAAATAGAGCAGGAATATGGCAGATTCTTCACAGGTGAGTGGAGAAGGCTTATTTACCTTCAGACAGATGGTATGCTACACTATACACACACACACACAAATAACACTGAGTAGTTATAAATATATATATACACTATATTACAGTATACCTAAAAGTACGAAGCATTCAGTACAGACTGTTGTTTCCCCAGTTGAAAGATTTGAGAATCAGGAAAATCTGATAACAATTTTTAATAAATTTTTACATAAACGCATAGCATAAACGCCTAAATTAAATTATTGAAGAGCTGCAGTAGTTAAACAGAATATGTTTACATTGAAAACACAATCAGATTTACATGGCAGTAATGATTTAAAAAATCATAGGAAACCTAAAAATAAAGAAATACTAAAAAATAGTGACATTGCATAAAAACAATAGACAAAATTAAACGTGAGAAATGTACAGAAAATTGCTCCATGTGAAACATTGATATATTCATTTCTCGGTCTGTCACTTATTTATTTATGTGTGATTGCAGGTTAGAATGCTCTTAATGTGACTCTGATATTTGATGGTTGCGCAATGGCTTTGTTTATATTTTGATCACCTGTTGCAGCCATCATGCTGTTTGACCCAAAAGCAGAGATAAGAAGGTGCAGTGAAAAACAGCAGGATTTAATAAGTGAAAATTTAAAAAACAATAGGCAGAGCAGTCCATTCACGGAGCCGGGCAAACGAGGTCAAAGGGGCCAGACTGAGATAAATCACAAAATACAAGCAGTGGATATAACAAGGAGGTGTTTCAGGCACACAGGTGTTGTGAATGTTGTGTTTTGCAGCCTAGAGCTGTTTTTTGTTTTTGTTTTGGTTTTTTTTGCTAGGACCCACAATCCATTATCTATTCATTTTCAGCTTACAGCAGGTACATGAAATGCAGAAAAAATAGACTTGACAGCGGCACAACTCTTCATGGCAGGGCTGCAGCAGGGAGCAGTATGAGGGGTGTAACCCGTTAACATGGGCGCTGCCGTTCCACTGATGGTGTTCAACGGACCGTTTACTGTAATCTGGCTCAATGAAGGCACTATAAAATAAAAACTGAAAAACATTTCATGTGCATTTTTATCCATGTTTACCACTGAAGATGTAGACTCTGATTGTCATTATTTAAATGAAAGCTGCTGTTATGTCATTACAAGGAGCAAATTTTCCACCAAAACAGGAACTTATCTGTTTTAAAACTGCCCATTTAAGGACACCTCCCCCTCCCCCACCCCCACTCTGTTGCAGGCGTTGTCCAGGGAGGCAGCCTCTCCTACATTTGCACTCAGATTGTGACCATCGTGGAGCAGGAGCAGAGTAAAGTTCTGTGGATTCCCGATGGAGCAGCATAAAAACTTTCCTCTCACCTCTCACTGCACGTGAACCCGCAGCTTAGCTTTCCATGGGACACTCAATGAATCGGTACACTAATAGACGTTACGGTAAATCCAATACGAACACGTGGTGTGATATCCCCGCTACCATAGTGACGTACTGTACTACACATAGATTTGTTTACACTAGTATTTAATACGATGCTTACTTGAACGTTTTATTTTTCCCTTAACCATGTAGCACTCCTTTATTCCACTACGTCCCCAAACACACATAGGACCACGTGCAGACTGCACTGAACTCAAATCAGTCCAGACTTGATTCTTGAAGCGAGGACGATAAGGACCACTGTGCTCCCTTCTCTGTGTTTATCCATCCATTTTCCTGCCATTTTATTTATCTAATCAAATCAACCATGTTATACAAACGTAGTTGGACGGTTACTAGTAAAAATATTTTTCCTGTTAATTTTCTTATTTTAGAGGAAACCTTGCAAATTTGCTTCTGACACTGTTGTTCCTTTTTTTCCTCTCTAATGCTCTAATATGACATAATTTCTGTCCTCAAACATAAATTTGTGCCAAATTGTTCTTCTGGCATCTATCGCTACAATATCCATTATAAATTATATTACTTTTATGTCGTGTCACCACTTTGTGTTTTACTCATATTGATTTAAATGTTGTCTCCGTTGTGAAATGAATTTTAAGAAGGGATTCTATTTTTGCTTCATGGTTTCTTGTCAACTAAACGTTTTTTTATGAGCACCTCTCCGATTACAGATCATATTGTCAACATTTCATCTTTTTCAAGCTAATAAGTCAGGTTTGGTCCTAATGAAGGTTAATGTGTCTACAAAATATTAAAAAGATACTACAGTTAATGCAACACACAGAGTCCGTGTTTTCTGTCAGAATGTAGGATCGGTGTTTGTTCAGATTATTTCATTTCCTGTTTTCTGTTTTTTTGTTTTGTTTTTTTTAAACCTGGGTCACAGAGTGCAGGTTGATATTTGTCAACCAATGCATATTTTTGTCCACCAGGGAGAGTGAATGACCACAGAGGGTTATGTTTGGCAACATGTCCTCCTTTTTTGACTTTTCTATTCCTGTTTACTGTCTTTTTGGACACCTTAACGTTATTCACATGAATGAAAAGCTACAATATACTTCCTGCTGAAATATTGCTAATTATGTTAAATATCATGCGCCTGTGAAGTGTGAACTGTATCAGTGCTGTTTTCATTTGGCCCCTCAGTGTTCCATTTTAACAATTCACAACCCTGATACATAAAGATACAAAATTATTCTCGATTTTGCCTTTCCAGGATGAACCAATATCCAATCTGGATATATTATAATTTTTCAACACTTACTCATTCACACTTTTAAGAGGAAATGGCAAACGCATGTGTAACGTCTGTGAATATACAAAGACGGCAAAAAATAAAAAAAGATATGTAAATGTTGAGTTTGACATCAACGGAAACACCATGTTTGGAAAATATGGGATTACTGGATTTGATTTGATTTTTTTATGACGGGGATGATATTCTGTATAGGTGTAAAACTGAACGCTGCTAATAATTTAAAAGCAACATTGCCGTAACAAAGTACAGCTCATTAAAAATGTATGGCGCGACCACTATAAATAACCAGAAATTCAGATAAGCATCGACGTCTGAGAGTTGATGGCTCCTCCCCCGGTACCTGTAAATCTGAGATGCCATCTTCCAGCAAATGGATGTGACAGGCAGCCGACGGAGCCTGGACACGAACAAACACCAACCTGCTGCTCCTCCAACACAACAAACCACCATCTTTTTTAAATAAAAGACCTCAAATTCTTCGGGGATCTACAGCTGTGAAGTGCGATCTTGAATGTGTGCATTCAACAGGGCGCCGAGCTGAGGGAGCTGCGCTGGAGTGACGGACAGAACGCCGCGAACCCAGATCGATACATTGATTGAAGATAGAAACTATTATATTCCAATTCCGTGCGTCCGAGTGAATCGCCGCCGTCGGAAAATTAGCGAGTTTGTGCGGAGTTTATGAGGAAATGTGATTTTTACGCACGGATCCGACGGATTCCAGCCATGAACACAAATCGTCAGGCGCACGATCGATTGGTGGATTATTAACAAAGTTTTTCCTCTGTGTGTGTGTATGTGTGTGTGCGTGTGTTATCGACGTAACTTGTGTCTTCTCCTGACTGATGAAAAGGCAACGGAGTGGAAGGTGGTTGACACAATATGGCTGAGCCGCTGGGGCATCAGGGGGCGCTGGCTGGATGAGCTTCCCAAAGCGCCTGAATCCCACTTAGTTCATCGAGGCTGGCAGGAGACCAGAATCCGATAATAATGCCGAAAAACAGGGAGAAATTCATCCCGGACGCGTCCGTCCACATGTCCAAGATGAATGTGATCATTCCCTTCTCACCAGATGTGCCCTGTGACAGCAACGGCCAGCGGATGTGGTGGGCATTCCTCGCCTCATCCATGGTCACTTTCTTTGGGGGGCTCTTCATAATCCTCCTGTGGAGAACTCTCAAATACCTGTGGACAGTTTGCTGCCACTGTAACGCCAAAAAGAAGGTATGTCCAGACTTTGCCACCGTTGAACATACATACCATTAATTGTGGGCTTTTTATAGAGCCGTGTGTGTGACAGCAGTGTGTCCAGACGGTTTGATCTATGAAATGGGTTTGTAATTAAATCTGTGTGAGGATCCCATCAACAGAAACCACAGCACAGGACCCAGGATGGATGTGGGCTTAACCCTGAAACCTTAATGTCACTTCAATAATGCTATGGCGTTAGTATGGTGTGTTTGGGAAGATGTTTAAATATAGAAATATATGCAGGAGACACCTGTTGGTATACTGTTCATTGGCTTTGTTCTTTAAGTTGCTCTAAAATTAAGCATTGATCCTTAAAAGACAGGCAGGTAATGATTACTGACTTGTCTATTACAAGAAATGTGTTTACTGTTGAACACGTGAATAATTTTGGGTTGAACATTTTCTTTAGAATCACTTAGTATGTTGTGGATTGAGGGTGATATTGCGCAAAATCTATGATTTTGGTATTTGATGTACTCGGTTGAGTACTAAATATTTCCATAAACTAACCATTCAGATTTGGACTTGTTGATGTGTTAACCCTGTAGACACCCTCAGATTTAGAGTCACGCAGTATAGAATGTGTGATGTCACACCAGCAACATACGACCAAAAAGAGTGAAATTTTTAATCGAGACATTATGTCTTATTAAATGTTCTTATCATTTCAATAACTTCTTACCATTAGATGTCAGACTCGGGACTCTGAAGTCTACCAACTAAATTCTTAGATAATTTAATGGCCCGTCGCTTAGAGTCATCTAAGCAACAGGTCCTCTTTTCTTTTCCATATACAGTAGATTCATATTAGTGTGATTATTATTATCATCCTTATCTCCTTATCCTGATTCACCATGTAGTTATTTGCTGCACAAAGCGTTGCTGTGTGTTGTCCAGTAACATTTGTTACAGCTTTGTCACACCTCCAGAAGTCAGGAATAGATTGAGACATCAAACCCATCAGCTGTTCGGTGTTTTGTGTATCCAGCAAACACTCTCAGTAATGGTTTGTATGTTAGTTGGAGGTTAACACACACACACACACGGCACAACGTAATCCCTTGACAAAAAAAATGTTGCCACTACCACTGGCGATTACTGTTGGGCTTCAAATGATTACGACAGCACCAATTGTATGCTGGCTGCAGT
>OMNV01005128.1:21180-96052 GCA_900303265.1 Brotula barbata | reverse complement strand
CCCTCCACACACACGCATGTCATTAGCAGGCCAAACATGGAGCTTTTAGTGCTCTGTTCTTTGATGGAGCTGATAATCTGTTTCCTGACATTCTGATTTGAGTTAGCTTTACCGCTGCTTCTCATACTGCTGTACGAATACATTTAAAACTTTCATTATATGTGATTAAGATAATAAATACATGGTTTTTTTTTCAATTTCACGTATACAGTTTATTGCAACACACCTAAATTATGCGATTGAAAATTGATTCATCTAGGCGTGTGTGCTCAGCACCACGTATATACACTATTGTTGTTTCTGTGCATTTGTACAGCTGAGTTACAGTTTTGCCTTTAATCGCAGCAAAGACAAATGAGTACGTGTAAATGTAGGGTGAGTGTCTCTGAGTCTGATCCTCCATTGCTGGGGTTTTCCCTGTCTCCATGCTGGCGATAACTCACTGTGATGCGCTGATGAATGACAGCTATTGTCAGTCTGGGGAAAAAAGACACTGTTCATTGTAAATAGCATTATACTCGCAATGGGAGGCTGATAGAGCGCGGCAGCTTTGTGACGGGCTCAGTGCTCAGTTTCTATTGAAAGTGTTTTATTTACCACAGGGCTGTCAGTTTATGTTCAAGAGCTGAGCTGTGTGTTCAAGGTTGGGTCTTGCACTTCACCATTCTTGTCCCACTGGCAGCATGGCAGTGCCAATAAGCCGCTTCAATCAATACACCTTTTCTTTTCAAGACACACTACAATGGAATTCTATTACAGTATCAGCAGGTTCCATTCATTTGCTATGGAACGAAAGGAAATGTCTTATCAGTAATCCGACATGTGAGCTCTGAATTATGCATTAGAGGGCCCGTCGAGGTTGATTGGGGTATATTAGATCTCTTTGTTTGGATTTGTTTGAGCAGGATAGTTAGGAAAAAAGTTTTTTTTTGTTTTACTAATATACAGTCTTGGGAAACACTTATTTATCTCTTAATGTCTTAACTAAAATATGTATAGTTCCTACTGCATTTTGTAGCAAATACTATCTACTGTACTTCCTGTTTCTCATATCGTTTTTATGATGTCACTTAATCTGCAGGACACCATATACAGTATATACCTGGATTCATTGGTGACATTTATTGTCACAAAAATACAACGTAAGAAAAATGGGGCGCCCGATGGCTCACTGGTCGCGTATCAAAAAAATGCAGTGGCGCGGGTTCGATTCCAACCTCTGCCCTTTGCTGCATGTCATCCCCTCTCTCAGCCCCATCCTTCCTGTCTGTCTCCACTGTAGCTATCACCATAAAGCTGAAAATGTCAAAAAAGAGCAGTACTGTTATATTGTTGACAAAAACTCATTACAGTAGATTTGATTCCTAATATACAGTATAACTCAACTTTTAGCAGAATGTTTTAGCAACTGAGGACATTTTACAATAAGTACAGTTGTATTAGTAGTAGTAACAATAGTTGTAGTGCCTTGCAGGAACTTTCAGTTGAAAAAGCATACTTGATGATGGTATTAAATCTGTAAAAAGCTCTGGAGGAGGTTTTGCACAGTAGCGATGTGTACGCTGATGTTTTCACAGAGTGTATCTTGATGCAGTGACTCAGTGTCCTTTGATGTGTCAGATGTTTTAGGGCTGGAGGAGGTGGAGCGTGTCTGTCTCCTCGCCCCTGGATGAGGGATCAGATGTTGAGTCACTTTTGCAGAGGCTGTACTTTTAAGTGCTGTTTGAAATATTATAATTAAGATATGAGTACTCCCGGTCGGGCAGTGATAATTATGAGTTGGGAAGTTGGAAGATCGGAGTGGTACTTTGCTGTTTTCTGCTCTGGTACCCTCACACACACACACACACATATACACACAAACACACACGATGTCAAGGAGGTATCAGCACAGCACAACATGAACAAAGTAAGCGTTATGTTCTCGCTCTGTGCTGCATTACCGAAAGAAAGCGAGAGCTGCAGAATGAACTTGGTTAGCGTCTTTTGCATTTTAACTCTAGCTAAGAGATCTTGAACGCAGCACACGGCGTACTGAAGCAAGAAGGTAGAAGTACTCAAACACAACATCATTTATTTAGCACACGATCCTTTGACAGCTGTCCTAGTCCTTTCAACATAACCGGTTATTCTTCTTCAAAACCTTGAATACACATATATACATATATACATATAGCACATACTGTCTGTTTCAATGACTCTGTAATTAGTTGTAGTAATGAGTGTCAGAATTACGGGAATGATAAAACATGTTCACAGTACCACAGCATGCTGGGTTTATATCAAAAAGACAAAAGATGTGCAGGGATGTCTTCTCCTAAGTGACAGTTTGTGTGTGTGTGTGTGGCGGTGTGTTAGTTTCTGTAGCTATTATTTGTATGGGAGATACTAGTTATTTATTTATTGGTTATAAATAATTTGGATATGCTGATTAGGTGTGGGGAAGATGATCATTTTTTAAAGATTGTTTTCTCTTTAATGAGTCATCAGTGGTGCTTAAATTAACTGTAAAAGCGTTAAACCGTGAATAGAATCTACACGTGGAAATCAAAACTTGAGCCTCACTGACATTGTTTTAGGATCAAATCCTGACACACACAATCGTTTTGATTGTCTTTTTGAGCAACTTCATTTACTGACTTGCAGTATTTGTGTATTGCTTGTAATGTTAATGTGTGTTAAGTAGTTTACGATGTTATTCATCAATATCAGCAGGTGAGTTATTAATTATTTATGGCACATGCTGGTAGAGTGCTTTTTAGGGTCTGATTTCACAGGACCCTCATGTCCTCACACCCCTGGTAAATGTAACTACTGACTCCAGGCTCCGTTTCACTGGTCGTACATGTACTGCATACACTCAGCTACATATTAACTGGAGGTGTTGTATGTAGTTTTTATTATTGAACAGTTTAAGCTAGCATGTATGACACCAGAATTTGCCTCAGTCTGCGTTTTCCTCCACTGAGAACGTGTTGATTAATTATTGAAATGCTGTGACATATATTAATATATTTTTTTGAATAATTCATACACTTTTGCCGAAATTGTGTCACGGGCCACATGTTCTATTCTAGTTTAATGTACTCACCCTTTGAGGAATTATCTCGGCGGGTCCTGAGAATAGAATGAGAATGTTGATTGATGATCTCTGGCGTCAGAAGGAGCAGATTTAGGCAAGCTAGTGAACTCTAAATTTGGCTTAGAAAATTGATTGAACTGTCTAAGGGGTAATGCAAATTGCTTTAATGACTATTTCTACTTTTCTCTGCCATTTATCTTGTCCGGTTTCATTTCATTCATATAAACTCACTGTTTCTCATTGTACCGTTGAGTTTCAGGAAGCTAACTAAAGCTAAAACAGTTTTTGGAAAGCTACACTGATTGCTGAGTCTGCTTCATGTCAGGTGTCTAGAAATATATAGTTTTTATGTACTTTGAACAAAATCCAAAGAAATATGAACATTAAAATTAGCCAGCCCTAAGCTGCCGAAGCCCACCACCAGGGATGATTAATATTGCGCCACTGCAATTCTTCAATTGTGTGGGGATTCTATGATAACACAAATCCTGTCATGAGAGCTCATTAGTCAGTTAACTTATTTGGATACGGAGACCACATTATAATAAGTAAATAAAAGTCTTCTGATTAGCATTACAGCTTCATGTGGCTGCTAGCATGACTGTGCACTTCCATGCTTATTTTGCCTCCTGTTTGCTGACATTTAGCCATATCAAAGAAAAGAAAGACAGAGAGAGAGAACATTAAAAGCTATATTTGATTTCTAAATGTATCCACACAGTGTTGAAATGCACCAGATTTGTGATAATCTTTGAAGTCCTCTTATAATTATACAAGAAAGTGTAAAAGAATCTGCTAGCATGTGACCTTCAGATAAAATCAAACATTTGACTCATCAAAGGGTTTTTATTTTTCAGAGAAATTTCAAAGAATGAAATTCAACTTTGCCTTCAGAAGCATGAAAAAAAAACCCATTGTGAATATATTTTCAGTAACCATTTTTAGATCTGTATTGTAAAAATGAATTGAATGAAACTTTGGTGACATGAGCACGATGAGTTGGTTAAGATCGGTTCATTCCTCTGCTCGGCTCAGAACTAATCAATCAACTCTGGCACATCATGTGACATGGCTATTTAAAGTGAGGAATTCATTCTAGAAATTATTCTTTAAATTATCTGTAAATAAGCTAAAGTAAGTAAAATGACTTAAAATCAGATTTTTGTAGTTTCCGACGATTTGATAAAATTCCACGATGATGTAATCACGTTTTCTATAATTCTAAGTGCTTAATGTACAGATAAAATACCTCTTCTTGATTACGGCTGTTATAATGAATGGTTGATTTAATCCTGTTGGCACTGAGTCAGTGGAATTTCACTGACTCGACATAAAACCTGAATTGGTACCTTTAGGTCTCGGCCACCAATCACAGCAAATGTGCACTCACTATAGATTTATGTTTCTTTACAGTGGCTGAGACTCAGTCAACAGCTTACCAAGCGAAAATTAAGCAGCACATCGAGTCCGTCCATAATGCAAAGCCTGGTCCAGGTCTTCTTGGGTCCACATGGTTCCTCAGAACGGACCTGACCTGCTTTTCATGGCCTACGACATGTGAGAACCTGATCCTAGAATGGACCTTCTGGTGCATCAGATTCACCATAATCATAATTATTTTCTGAGAGTGCAGTGAAAATGTTTGTTTGTTAATTGGTGGAGCATCACGCTGCTTGTCTGGTGTTTGTGCTCTCGGTCTCTCTGGGTTCGTTCAACTCAATTTAGGATAAGCTTTAATTATCTCCAGGATTGTTTCGGATCGGGTCTGACTGGCCTGGGAGGCTTTAGAAAATAACAACAACAAACTACCATGTATCCTGACGTGAGATTTGTTCCAAGGCTCCATTTCAAGGCTAAAGCAATAAAATAGAATTCTTCTACGAAATAAATGTAAACACAGAAGTCTTAGTGGTTCAGTTCAGTGACTAGTTGATGGAAAACACCGCATCTGAAAGACTTTAGAGGAGATCCGTGCTGCCGCTGGCGTTTTTACTTGTATGTTGTTTTCTGTATTAATGGCGTAAATGAACATTATAAGGCCAGCTATTATGGCCTTATCAGGTTAGGGCTGAAGGGCTGTACAGAGTGTAGAGAGTGTATCGTGGTTGACTGGTGGTCTGGTTTTCTCACACTAATGGCTCATAAGTACACGATTGAATTTCTCTGTGAGGTTACAAATAATGGAGAGATTGGAAATGTGCGACTGATGGTTTGGTACCAGTGTGGAATACGCATTTATTGGTAGGGAAGCAGCTGTGTCATATTAATAATTACATATATTCCAATACTGTGTGAGGGCGGAGCCGTGCAGAGATGACTCCATCAAACACACTCATGCTAACAATGCTGGGTGGATTTAAAAGAAATCCAGAACTTCAGTTATCTCAGCACATTTGAGCCTATCTTCATATTTTTCTCTTGCAATCAAAGCGACGTCCTTGCGGTCTGATCACGTGTTCGTACCCAACGGTCACATGTTCCCGATCATATTAATTCATTCCCCTCTTTCATCGGTGCTTGCAAAGATTTATGGTGGAGTGGAACCAGAACACATGCTGCATAGTTCCATGTCATGAGTTGTTTTAAGCCCGCTGCCCTTCCCTCGGGACACACACACAATACCTCACATGTATGTGGAGAATGTTGTACGTTTAAATAAACACACATAAACACCACAAGACTGCAGAAATCTCTTTGGACTTTGCTGCTGTCCCATCAAGTCATTTTTTTTGTAGCACGTATCAACTGGTTTGATTGGGTTTCTACAGCTGGTATGTCAGTGCATCACACTGTGTCAGACGGCGTGATGTGAGTATGTACTGTATGTGTATGATAGATGATTCATTCATGTCAGATTGTGACATCAGTTTGGCCGGTGGAGGCAGCACTCATGCTGTGACATTTGGCCACCATATTTCCAACACATAGGACAGTCAGTAGAAAAATTGAGGAATGACAGAGAAAATGTCTGAAGATGGATCGTCGCATGAAACGGATGGGTATGAAAGTAAATATTTGTCATTTGGAAAGTAGCACACACGTTGATGCATCTCCATCAGGTTAAGTTTTGTCTGTTTCAAGAGCAGTGTGATTATTTCAAACAGTTTGCTGCTCAAATCAATTTTATGAGGGAATTTCTCGAATTAAGTGTCGGTTAATCAGATCCTTAATTTGATTTGTAATCGTATTTTGCTTGTTGGTAGAAAATAAGACCGTAAGATAGATAAAATGATTTTAAACCATCTCCAGTGTTCCAATCAGAGCAATCAGCCATATTCTCTCTGCTTGTAATTAAACAATATTTCTCCTTCTTATCCCCACTTTTTTTTCAAACTTATCTTTGACTGAGAGAAGCTAACAAAAACAAATAACAATGGAGTACAAGGGTTAATTCATAATCCACAAACCAAAAACTGCATCAGCATAGAGTAGCACAACAAAAATTAGAACATCAGTGTCTTATTTTATTTATTTTCCCCCTTTAATTCAGTAAAATGCACCAACTGGTTGACATGTATATGATCACAGCATGAGGAGAAAGGCCTGTGGGAGAGTGATGTGTGACACCGTTAAGATAGAGGAGGAGGAGGAGGAGGAGTAGGATGTCAGGAGGTAAAGTCATGTTTGCCCTGAGCTGCCTGTGGGGCTGTGAACCATTTCATCTGGGAGTGTGGCTAACCTCTGCATCCTGTCTCGATTTCCTGCTCTGTGAATCATGCCAGTCCCTACAGACTGACAGACAGGCAGGCAGACAGACAGGCAGACAGACAGGACGACCACTCAATGGAGCAGATACACACATAGCTCCGTGGCTGCCATGGATACACTCTCTGAGTCCCTGTCTTTGCTGCTCTCTTACTCTGTGTGCATGTGTTTGCTTTTACAAGCCTTCATTCTGCTCACTACACCAAGAGTGTTGATTTATTAACCCTTCGAGGTCTATCGGTTACAGTTTGTCACATTTAGAAAAAATCTCTCCTCTGACGTAAAATGCTGACACTTTGGGATTGCGGATATCGTCTTCTCGATCTTTGTGAAGATTCACAGTCATTCAGGTCATGGCTCAACACGGGAGGCCCAACGCCTCAGGTTCTGAACTTGAAAGATAAGGGAAACTCGTTCAAGGACAACACACACATTTTGGATAGGGAAGACACGTGGTTTGAAAGAGAGTGGAGAAGGCAATTTACCACTCAAAGTCCAGTAGACAAAAAGTTAGAGTGTATCTCATTCAGAGTGATGTCTGGTATTTTAAGTCTGTTTCCTGTATTTTCCCAGGATGTCCATCGCGTCACCACAGGCGACGGCATCAAGCGCGGTGACAAGGATGACGCCGTGGCGAGCGAGGTGGGGTGGATGACCTCGGTGAAAGACTGGGCCGGGGTCATGATATCTGCTCAGACGCTGACGGGCAGAGTCCTGGTGAGTTCACGCTCCATCATCATCCTCATTCACCGTTTGACAGCAGAGGTGCCCGGCCGACATGTAGCAGGCTGCCAGTTTAATGTTAGAGAAATGAAGTGTGACAGCCCACCATTACCCACAAACCCCCTCCATGACAGCAACCGTAGCTACCGCGGTTTATCAGACGCTGGGCTTTATCAGGTGCTTTGTCACCTGTCAGGCTCTTTGTTGCTGTGTTCCCTGTGGGCGTCTAGTCAAAGCTAAGGTGAGGGAACAGAGTTTGGCTTCGGCGAGAACACATCGTCGTATATTTTTCTTTTCCTCTTATTTTTCTTTATGAGAATGTTTGATGATTTGGCTATAAGTGCTCGGCAAAGCCAGCGTGGGGGTGGAGAGTAATGAAATTAAATGAGTGGGAGTCTGGTGCCAAGGCTGCAGTGCTTAGGGCTTCCCCCCACGCCCTGTCCCCAGTGTCTCCCACCACCTCAAATATGGTGCAGCGGGTCCATCTGGCTTAGTGTGCAATGCCTGTTAATCATAAATGTTAGGCAGCTTGTCTCTCTGTCAAGGTGGTTTCATTACTGTTAGTTTTTATTAGTCAGCAGGACAATAAATCAAAGCTATCGTCTGTATCAATTTCTATAATCCTTAAAATATCTGCCTTTGTATCTGTATGAAAGTGTAAACCAGAAGTTGGAAAATAACCGTATGAAACTGATCATGTTTTGTTTTTGCTGAACAGCGGCCACTGTGGCCAAATGTGGTAATCACAGGACATTGCACACGGAATTTGTCCCCTACGAAACAACACAATCTATACGGTCCGTTTTGTTTTGTTGCAAATAAGAAAAAAAGGATTAGAATCTGATGAGGATGTGTTTCTAATATACATGTTGGCTCATTGACTGAGGAGAAGCCACACATCCCACGAGGGGAATAAACAAAGGTTGTGCTAAAAACAGCAAGTTTCCCTCTGCAGATGTCATACGAAACCTTTGATGACTCTGTACTCAGGTCATCCCCACGGCAACTTTTTTTAGTGACAGCAAGATATTGTCATAGTTACAGCAACACAACACCATTTGATGAGTTTAGACTTTCAACAACAGGCTGTTTGTGGCCATTTAGCAAATTATATACGTGTGTGCGTGCGTGCGTGCATGTGTTTTTGTGTGTCTGTAGTGGCTCCAGCTGCTCATTCTTATTGATGGCTTGACATACAACAGTTTAGTGAGCCCTCGTCTGTAACCATGGCAACTGCCGTTTACCTAATCCTGGCAGATGTGTGTTTTCTGTGTCAGCTTGTTAAAGCTCATTGCTGTGCTGTCTGAGAGGATGTTTTAATTTGGTGTCAGTGCACGGGACAGCTTAACTGAAATGTAAACCCTGTGCGTGTCGGTGTGGGTGTGGATGTGGGCGTGGCTGTGTGTTGTTTTCTCCTGTCTGTTTTGTGTTTACACAAAAAAAGAACCCCTACTTTATTTAACCGTGTAATAGTTTCACCAGTAAATATTCTGCATTAATTCTGTCTGAAGCGATCCATGAGTTTTTCCCATTAAATCTCCTTTAATCATTGTCAAGACGATGATGTGAAGATGAGCACAAAGCCTGCCGTGTTTGACTGTGTAGGATCTCTTTGGATCTCGGCTGTTTTCACTTTGTTTATCCTTGGATTTTGAGGTCATTTTTGTAATTTTATGCAACATTTTGCTGTGGAATGTGCTGATTAGTGATTCACTGATGGAGCTTATTGATTAATAAGATATTTTTTATCTATAATAATGACATCTGTTCTCCTCAGCCATTAAGAAAAACATCTGTGAGAAAATCACCTTTTTTTCATACGTAAAATATTCATGTTTATGTCTAACTCGTCACTGTTTGTGACATAATTTGTTTTTTAAGTGTGAAATAATATCGAGGCTGATGATGGAAACATACCCACATTTGTTAATGTTGCTTTAAGTGCGACATTATTTTGAGACACATTGTAAACAAGTAACCTTTGAAGAAGGCTTCTGGCAGATTTTGTGGCCTTTACTTAACTATTTTTTGCGTTAATACTTAAAAACCCAAGCCTTAAATTGAAAAAAATACATCTATTTCACATCTTTGAATTCTGTGTTAGCTCCTTTAAACAGCCTGTGACATGTGACAAAAGTTAAAGAGCTTGTTAATATTTAAAGGAGAAGACAGGAGTCTCTGTTTTCTGATTGATCATCCATTCAGGAGAGAGATGTCTTCTATCATGTTACATGAAGCACATTGGAAAGAACTGGAGCAATAACTCCAAAAACAACATCATCATCATCAACATGAGATAGAAAATGTTCCTCCAGTTTTCATTCTCTTACACAACTAGAAGTTCTGTCATGGTGCGATTTGAGTATGAATCCACATTTGGTACAGAGACATTTGGTACATGCTTCTTTTATTGGGAGAAAAATGTCTCGTGAAGATGTGTGTGATTGTATGAAAACATGGCCGAGGCTGGGCATGCTTAGGAGGGTGTCCCCATTAGCTTCAGTTAGATCTCATCTTCTTCCCTCTTCGGGCTGCAGCCCATATAGTCTTCAAACACCCCTGAAATGAGACAGAGCCAGCAGAAGCAGTAGAGTAGTAAGACAGAGCTTTCAGCAACAAGACCACGAGATAAGATGACATAAAGCATGGACGCCTCATTGAACACTCAAAACAAACAGACTCTCATACAACAAATGGACTCTCAAATAAAAATGTATGTTAATGAGTCAGAGATGGCTTCTTTGTATCAATATTGAAACAGAGGTGGCTATTTGCCACAGATGATGGACTTTGAATGATAAACAGCTGCAGTCAGTCTGTAAAGGCTCCACGGGCTCCCTGCTTCATTTTCTAGGTTGGCCTCCCATCTTAGCAGATTGTTAAAGATCAAACATCTTCAGGGTGGTCTGATTATGAGGGAGGACACTTCCAGGTGACCTTTCAGTCTGTAAAAGCTTATCTGATGTCCATCGGCTCTCCCCTTCCTGTGCACTGAAATCGAACGGCGTCGGCGAGGCCTCGTGTTTACTTTCTAATTTCATCCCGGCTGAATGCTGAACGTGGATGGAAGTGGGTTTCCCTCAGATTGGGGCCACAGAAGGATCCCATCTGTCACTTTATGTATTATTGTATTGCCACCCCCACCCCCACCTCAGTGGAAAAGAGTCAGTTTAGCATGAAAAAAGACCTCCCACCTGCCTATTCATCAGAAAATGTCATCACATTTCTGTTTACTCATCTTTGAACAAACAAACCTACTTTGGGGTTGAACAGGTGGCTCAGCTCAGAACCAGACGCCGAAAATCATCAGCTGTAGTGACGAGTATTTGGAAATATTTTTTGAAGGATAGCCACTGAAATATTTCGCTTGTGTGTACTTCTAGTCCACTTCCTTTGAATATTTACAGTTCCAGTAAAACTGAAACCATGTCACTGTTACGTTACAAACATACAGTTTTTACCTCTGCCTTGTTTTAGCTGAAGCAGTTCGTGTTTGACATTATCTAGAGAGATTTACACAACTTGGCAGCAGGTAATCCTCCAATTTGATCCTTCCAAATGATAGTATTTCTGCTTGAACAAATCTGATTCCGATAACCTTATTCCATTCCAAGATTAGATTTCTACATTGTTTGGAGAAAATAACAGGATTAATACTGATACTTCTGACCTTTAAAACACAACCCTGATATAGTATTGGCTCATTAGTCTGACATGGAAAACGTGTTCCATTCCCAAACAGTTGCAGATGCAGGAAGTAGACTGTCATTAGGAATAATCAACTTATTTCGTTCCACAGGAGGGAGAACTATCTCCAAACTTAGCTCACAGACATGATCATGACAAACTGTCACTTTATCCAGTGGTAAACAATTATTTACACACACCCAAGAGATTCCCAGCTCACAGGTGGGCGTGTCATTTCTGTCCAGTCCCTTATTTATCTTGTTAGTCCTTCTCCAACCAATCACTTGACATTATTTCTCTGTTCTCGCTGGACAAATTGTGCACAGTTGCGTGTCAGAGACGATTCATCACTGCGTGTCTGTTTCCTCGTCCATCATTTTTATCCTCGGAACGTAACCACGAAGACCTTGTTAAGACGGTCATTGTGAGCGTGTGAAATAGGTGATTGCATTCTTTCAGAAAAAGAGATATCTTTCTAACAATGGACCCCTGCTGAATGACATTTGGCCAACGTGTGCTTGCTTCTTGAGGTCCACGGGGTGCTGGAACGTCGCATAACCATTATTCTGTCCAGTGAAAAGCTTTCTATTAATAGAAACACAGAGCTGGCTCTGTTCTGCATGGCAGACAGTTTGGCCTCTCACCCCAATCACACTCACGGTTGGTTGTAAAGGTTTTATATGGGGTGGGATAGGTGTACAAATCATTTGCTCATATTTATTGTTTTTGTGAGTGAATGACAAAATGTGTATAATTCTACGATAAAGACAGCAACAACAAACGTGCAATTTATTAACATATTGCATTTGTTATGGTTACTATTTTATTTTTTGCAGCTACGCCTTAGTTTTTAATTGATTTTTGTATGAAATATCGCAGATTGTTTAACATTGTGAGTGAAAAAGAGTGCAATTGGTTTACAGCAAAAAATCGCCGTATATTGAAGTTAAATTTGGCCTTTATTGATTCCTATGCTAAGATAAGAATGAAGATGGTTTGGTATTGGATATCAGTGCCAGTTTTCACGCCAAAGGGGATTTACTTTAAGCAGCTACTGTGAAATGTAGTGTAGTGATCACATACACGGGCAAAGATTCAAGATTTTTGCAGTTGATCTTATATTTTAAAGAATTATCCATTACAATGAGATTATCCAGCCGGTTTCCAGTACAAATCAACTTGTTTGAGGAATTTTCTCTATTTAGAGAATTCATAAAATATATTCATTGTTTTTGGAACGTCCATGTCACTTGTTTTATTACATTACAAACTTGATAATGCAGTAAGACTTGACGGACAGCTTGTGAAGATGAATTTGCAATATGGGCAGGTTGGACGTAGCTGTCAAACAGGAAGTGCTCACTGTTCAAAGCGGTCTAGTATTACAGGGTCAACATGTGGAAGTCATATTGGATGACTGCTCGGTGGATTCATCTTCTAGCTCGAACATTGGGAGGATTGCTCAGTGAACGCAATTATAGGTGGGGCAGAGGGACGTCTTCATCAGGCTGACAAACTCACCTCTGCCCCCTCTGAGAGCCACCGCAACAGCAGCACGACATGGAAAAGCTTTCTGTCTGATCACAGAGAGAGAGAGAGAGAGAGAGAGAGAGGGACTTTTCAGAGAACGTGCTCTCTTTTGTCCCACTGCTGTACATTTTTCAGTTTATCTTTCTAGAAATTTCCTTGTGATTTATCTGTCATGATGGATGGACAGAGCAGGATCTGACAGCACGAGCATCTCCAAAACTGGACATACAAAGTTACACCTATCACTGAAACTGAACTGCATTTTACTCTTTTACGTTGAGCTAAATTGAATTATTTGTGACAAAAAGGTGGCAGCATAGATTTAGCTGATCGACAACTAAGGAGCTGTCTGGTGTGGACAAACTGTTGGACTCTCATACCACCTACATTTTTATGTAGGATGCTCGGTACCCCACGCTAATGCAATAACCAACAAAGGGGAAGATATTAGCGGAGCATACCAAATTACATCATTGGCAGGTCACATGACCAGCAGCTCAACAGGCATTATGTATCGAGCCAAAGAGTAACTGATGACAGCTAGGATCTCTAGAGTGGAACAGTTGGTCTTAGAGTAGCCACCTGCTCCTTATAATAGACAATCCTCTTGTACGGAAAACAATAAAATGCTGCGTCCTTCGCTGAAAAAATTAAGGATGCAATTTTTGTAATTCAATGATGCAGCCATCTTGGACCTCTTCCTCATTAATGCGGATAACACAAACACTTTTTACAGATTTACCTTTTATTTCTGTTAATTTGTTTGTTTTTGTTTTTTCTGTCTTTCGGTTTTGTGTTTATTCTACAAATCACATTTGTATGTTATCATTTTATTTACTAGTTCATCTATCACTTACCCACTTTGAGGATGTTTTTGGGAATGAAACAAAAGAGTTTATAGATAAACATATGTCCCAAAAATGCTGCAACCACTCACATACTGTATGTTCAGATACGTTTGTCCATATTCTGGGTGCCTTTAGACCTCACAGTACATTTTTATATTTTAAGCATTTCATGGTAAGCGACAGTTTTCATGCCTCTCTAGTGTATACATATATATATATGAAAAGTAAATGGATTGGAGTAATTATTCCATCAGTGTGCGTCAGTGTGAAAAGACTGTGCTTCAGCCACGCTTCCCCTCCTCCGGCAACTCTTCAGATGATTGGCAGCAGTGTTGGTGCTGTCTGTGTAATGGATATGTAGCGGATGCCTGCGGCCTTGTGGCAGAGACGTGGGGGTTGTGCCACCTGTGGTTGAAGGATCGTAAGGGAGTGTGTGACTTTCACCCAGTGAACAAAGTGGCAGCTCTGCCTGCCACTCAGTCTGCCACTATTTTTGGGTGACAGCTGCCTGCCTATTCTGTCAGGGCCGTGCACAAGGAAACAATGCCTTATGGGACCTCACTCATGTCTCTGCATTCATTGTCCTTGTCCTAAGACAGGTCTGTATATGCATTAATGTGAGAGTTAACCTCTTGATCCCTGCTTTTGCTCGTAAATATAGCTTAGCTGGGCAGCAAGGTGGCTTAGCGGTTAGCGTTGTTGCCTCACGGCAAGAAGGTGGTGGCTTCGAGTCCCGGGGTCGGTGTGGAGTTTGCCCGTGTGTGGGTTTCGTCCGGGTGCTGCTGTTTCCTCCACCCACTAAAACGTGTACGTGAGGCTAATCAGGAGTTGATCCCCTGGGGTGTTGCCCACTGCTCCTCATAGTTAGGATGGGTTGAATGCAGATAAATAAGTTCCCTGCGGCCTTACGATCCATGAAGAACTCTTCTTCTTCTTCTAGCTAGAAAAACACCCACAAAGTACAATAATATTACATGGATATCCATTATGGATTATCTGCCATGTTACTGAAGTGTCAGAAATTATTCAACCTATTAATTAATTCAACAACCAATTCAGTAGAAATAATGACTTACATGGTGATGATTAGGACTTTGGCTATTTAAGCTGTAAAAAAAAGAAAAGAAATCTATGTATATATGTATATATATACTGTATGTATATGTATATATGTATGTATATATATTGGATTATTCTGAGCTGTCCTCGTCACTGGAGGCCTGATTTCTTGCAGCAGGAAATGCAACCATTTCAGACGTCTCGATCTTGTTGTCACCTGGGACTTTGTTTTCTTATTGTTATTCATCTCAAACCAAAGTAGAAGACACACATTCTAAGATATGTGGGTCAGAATGGCAAAGAAATTCCAATCTGTGTGTTAGGAGACACATTGGCATACATTTCGTATTTCTGACCACATATGAATGTGGTCCAAAAACTCATCGTAGGAATTCTGATGCTTTTGTTGGTGCTACATAATTGAACTTTTTTCATACTTGCTCAGCGTCAGTTCCAATTTTAAAATTCTTAGGGAGCCTTTCCTTACTTGTTCATTAATTGGAGAGATAGCTGTCAAGAATTTTTTGACCCTAAGAAAACTGTGTGTGTGTCTTACCTTGTGTCCAGAGTCAGGAAATCATTAATATTTGCCTCAAGGCCTGCACAGACAAATGTGAGAGACTTACATAAATTTTCTTGACACATTTATTTGAGTTTGTGACCATCTGTATACCTACACTGAAATCTGTTTTATCCTCATCAATTTTGCTCGTGGGACTGAATCCTTGCAGCAGGCCTGTGATTAGTTTTTGGACATGAGCATGTACCAGGTGTGATAATTAGCGTCCTCTGGGGAGCCGGGCGAGTTGGTGTTCCTAATTTGGAACCTCAGTGTTTGCCTGCAATTTTGTCTACAGGAGCTAATTCGACACAAAAAAAAAACAAAAAAAAGAGAGGAGTTTAATCATCAGTATCACAATAACACGTAAAAGCGAGAAGCTCGTGATTTCACTCTTTCCTCTCCAAAAGGTCCAATTTGTTTTCAGGATACAGTAAGAAACTCTCAAACATCACAAGTTTAACGCCTCATAATCCTTCACTGCAGACTTCTGATTTTGCAGCTGGCACATTCTGAACAGGCGAGGCTTTCCCTTGACACAGTCTGCATATTTAATTAACACACTTACTTTGAGAGAATGATAATTTGGAGGTTAACAGGTGCTGTTTCAAGAAACCAGACACGAGCTGGTAACACTTGAAAAGTTCACGTCGAAGTCATCTCTGCCCTCTGTTATTAATTGAGATTTAAATTGTGTCCGACTCGGATTGCACGTTGATCTAATTGTTTTCATCAGTCATGAATCACAGCAAATGGAATTAAAAGTTCAGCCTGTACACTTAAAAGGGCCCCACTGTAAAAAAAAAGAAAAGAAGAAGACAGAAATGATGTGCTAGAAATGATGGAGGCGTTCTTTGTCCACTCGAGCCACAAGTTGAAAGAAAAGCTGCTTGTTAGTTGGTGGAGCGTCGGGCTGCTCTCAGTGTTGGTGGTTCTCCCTTTATTGGGATGTTTTGGGTTGACTGGATTGGAAAATCTCTGTTATTTGGATCTTTTTGGGTTTCTGTCGGTGTCAGGTTTTGGGTAGGTTTCCCATGGATCTGTTGTTCATGTTGCATTCAAAAACCTAGCCTCAAAGGAATTTGTTTTGAATCTACTTACCCTCACAAGCAAAACATTGGAAATTCTAATCATGTTCAGTACTTTTTCTAAAACCGCATTGCACATTTTTGCTTGTAGACGTCACAATATTTTTACCAAATATGTACCACAAACCATATCTGCTCTAGAGTTTGTTTATGTTCTGTGTGTGTGTGCATGTTTGTGAGTTATAAACCTCAGGCAGCAACTGCAGCAACCTGATGCATGTAGTTATAATCAGGTGTAACTCTGCCTTATCTCAAACATTCATTCCCTACTCTGTTATTCCTGGTCTAGAATGGATCAGAACGTTGAGTCTGTATTCTAACAGCTCTGACTAAAACGCTGAAGGATGACAGTTGTGTGTTGTCATGTCATCGGTGTCCACAGGTCTCATGGCTCCCTGTATACCATGACCTAAGTCAAACAAACAGAGGGTCCGGTTACAGGCTGCAAGTAGTTACAGTGCACAGCAGACATCGTGAAACATAAACTGAGCAGTTGTGTTCATCTGCCAAAGCTTTAAGGGAGGATCCCCTTTCTAAGTCACTTAACCTCCATTACTCTTTAATTTGTCTGCAATATTGTTAATGGCTAGAGTGTCAGGTTCTATTTATCAGGTTATGTTTGAGTCAGTAGTTGATTCGTGAAAGATTTTGCTTAACATTTTCATTTGCTTATGAGAAAAAACAAAACCGATGAGAGAACATCCTTGTGCTTTTTAATTGCTTATTTGTTCTCAGTGCTGAATCCACGTGGGAGCAAAGTAAAGCAGAATCTAGGAGGTTTTTCAGTGATATACGATTCGAGGCTGTGGTACTTTGGGAGTTGTTGTTGCATAGTTTACCTTTTCTGGTGTTCATACATGAGGAAATGGCTCATTGCGAAGATCTGTTCCAACTCCGAATAACATTTCCTTATTTGTACCTTAATCGGAGAGGCTGGTGTTGCCAATTCCTGAACCCTCAGATTGCTCGTTTGCCAAATTTCACATTTTGTATAAACAGTTAGGTGGTTGAAATGTTCCATCCCTCCGTCTTTTCCAGACTCCTGTAACATCTGTGAGGTGTCAGGCCGTCCGCTCTTCTTTATTCTGTATCCCGACAGATTTTCCTGTGGTTTCAATGAATTTTGAAGAGTTGAAGTGATTGATCCTGCACGGATATGACTGGGTTTGATACGTGGTGACTTCAGATCTGATTCTTGCTGTTTAAATCCACATCAAGATAAATAATGTAGGACCTGTAGCTCCCTCTATCATAAAGTTGGATATCGCATTCAACACTCGGTCAGTTACAAATCTTGAGTAATGAGGCTGCATATTCCTCAGCTGTGTTATAAACTCAGTGATCTGTGTTTTCTTTGAGCATGAAAATGAAAAGCCTGTGGCTGTTTGGTGCCATCAAATTAAAAACCTTAAACTGGCTGACCTCTGACAAAAATTGCACTGTAAATCAGTAAAAGGAACAATGCCTGTTACATGTCCTAACGTGTGTCGTGCTGTTTTCCTTTTTTTCACGGCAGGTATATTTTGAAATGTCTGTTTTGCACTCTGTGGGTGGTGCCAGCTCAGGCCAGACAGAGCTGGTTAACCAGAACGTTCTGTCTCCAAGCAGGAACAAAAACCTCTAATGAGCTACTGGCCCCCTTTTTCTCTGCTGCTTCGCTTAATTACCCCGTGTGTGTGTGTGTGTGTAATGTAAAGTATCGTCTTCATTTTATAATATATAATACGAGATGGTTAGAGATGTGTTGAAGCCTGTAGAAATGCATCCAGTCACACAAATTGACACCAGCCTCCCTGAACAGTCCTGTTTGGCTGGCATCCATGTTTCAAAATCTGTGTGTTCAGACGTGACACAGATGGCCAATCAGAACAGGACAGGCTTTTTTGGGGCGGGTCCCTTAAAGCGACACGCTGGCCGTTTTATAAAATGTAATGATTTTCAGGAGAATTACCCAGAATAAGCCAGTCACTCTAGAGTTAATATATTTTTTGCACTTTTGATATTACACGTAACGCCGTATTACAAAGGATTCATTGGAGCTGTTTCAAATGGAACGTAAACGTGGTTATGTTGAAGGAACTAATGATTAGGGTCAAAATGGCCGCTCTCTTACAGCAGTCGGGAACACTGGGTTGTGAATAACGGTCTCTGGTTTGCCGTGTTACATCGTGATCACTTCTATCGTTCTTCCAGAGAGCGTGCAGCGTCTTTGACGTACTCAATATGTCTGGTCAGTATTTAACTACTACATGCCTCGTGTAGTCTGTTTGTGTTTCTTCTTCAAGCATGTGAAAATGTCTCTTAATGACTTTTTCTCGATTTCCAATTAAGTCAGCAGGGGACGTTACCACAAGCTGTGTGTGTGTGTGTGTGCGGTTCACCGAACAGTTATTATGGAGAGAGACAGGAAGAGCCTGTGGCTGCGTAGAGACCATGCGGACTCTGAGGACACCAACAAGTAGTCCCTCTTTGACATCAGCAGGAGGAAATGAGAGGCTCGGTCCCTTGGTTTTTATGACGTAAAAAGAAAGTGTATATATATCATCCTTAGACGTGACTTGTTTGTAGGAAATTAATTCTAGAGGGACAGTAAATGTATTTTAAACTGTGGAAGAGACAGTCGGGATCAATGTGAAGAAAATGTCATTAGAGAAGAACATTTGTAACAATAAACAAATCTATACAGAAAAAATCTTATAGTAACAGACAAACAGCTGTAAGGACTTTAAAAAATGTTCAAACTGATTTTTTTTTGTTTTTGATCACTTTTTTTTCCAGATTCGGTGCAGCTGCACATTGTCCCGGTGATGTTCCACTCTGTAGCCGGGTTACAGGTCCTTTGTATTTCCATGCTGGGTTTGTCATTCTCCCTCGTGGGCTTCGTCTCCCCTGCTGACGTCAGCCGGCACACACACCTGTAGTCTGTGTGCAAAAACCTCGGTGCCGTCATACGGAGAGACTGTTGTGATTCCATGTAGGTGCTGTGTCTCTAAGCAGTCACGTGACTTCACCTCTGCTACTTAATGACTAGGAAAAATATCCACTGTTTCTTCAGCGATTCATGGTGTTCGACGTTCATCTTTTGGGAGGTAGAGGTAATGAGTTGTTATTGTTTTTTTCTGTCCTTGCCTCCCAGTTACCCGATCCCACTTGTTATATGGGTACATACGAAATAAATAAGTAAGTAATAATTAGCTACATCATAGTATGGAAGCCGAGAACCGCCGTGCCCACAATCTTTTTTTTTTACTGCCATTATAAGTTAATTATTCCGTTCGTAACAAACTTCGGTTTCACGCGATAACCGGTTAGTTTATCTTGTTATGTTGAGAAAACAAAAGTCGTTTTCTTGTGATAATGAGATAAATGAACCCGTTATCAGGAGAAAACAAAAGGTTCTTTCCTCTTATTTATAGTGTTTATCAGAGAGATAAAGCAACACATTTATACTTCAACTTCCTGTTTACTATGAATCCTACCCGACAGTCTGAATAGTGACCTTAAAAGCTGAAATCAGGTGGGATCAAAAGAACCAGGCACAGTATTCGAGTTCCCCACAATTTTCTTGTTATTTTGAGAAATCAACTTTATTTAGCATGAGATAGAAGAAAGAGAAAAAAATTAATTTATGATCTCGAGATAACAGCATTAAAAAAAACAAATTTAAATTGCAAATTCAGTCTGTGGATGTTGATTTCTTGTTACATTTGGTTATGAAAACCTGACATGTTCTTTTTTGGAGAGTAGGCACCGCCTACGCTCTTGCAAAAGCTCATGTATGTGGTCGATCCGTGTAAAAAGAGTTCATCCTCAGTCATGATTTAGTTGGCATGAGCAGACCGTGTAGTTTATGAATATTTATCAGACAGTGTGTTTACAATATTCTCTATCTGTATCCATCTCTATCTCAGTATCTACTGTATATATCAGACAGTTCGTGTTTCCCCTAAAAGTATTTTACAGACCAAATGTGTCCATCACTCTTAGAAAGACAGCGTTGTATTATCTGTCCATAAAATGAATCTGATGAATCAGTAATAATAATTTGTCAGCCGAATGTATTTTTATGCTGTGTATAGAAACACAATTTGCCACTTTGCTACTTTGTTACTTAAGAGCTCCTTAAGAGCCACTGTGTCACCTGAAAACACTCGACAGCAGATCCATCCTCATTTGGGGATGATGAATTGAGTGAAGAGCAGGTGTCTCCCTGTGCATCTGCAGCTACTGGGTCGTAATAATGTTGAAGCAGCTGCAGTTCCAGTGGAGGCCTGGAAGACAGTAATAATCTTCTTTTATTGACAAGATGAGAGAGAAATCCCTTAAACCCACATACTTTATTCCTGTGTGAAAGTCGCAGACACAAAAGACCCACAGATAAACCCTGCTCAGGATGCACCCTGGGAAGGTTCCTGATCTGAGGATCCTAGCATCCTATTCAGAACAGTGCTGATAAACCTGAAATTAAGTCAACTTACATTAAATTAGGTTAAAAAATTTCAAATCTGGTCCACGGAGAGTCAACCTATCTTGGTTGAAGGCAAAAGATTTTGTTGTGGACGTGCTGCCGAGTGTTTACGTGTGGTTTATTTATGTAAACGACACTAAACTTCAGTCTACGCTGTGGCTTATGAGATATTTATTTATTGATTTCAGTTGTAGGAAGTGTGTGGTTATAATAGACAGAAGCGTCCCACATAAAACACAACAATAACAGCATTGCTTGCTTGAGGGAAAATGAAATCCCAAACCTGATGCTCCTGATGTAGGAGTGAATTATATCAGAGTGGAGAGGGAGCGTAAATCCTCCGGACAATAAATCAAAACAAAATACATTATGAAGGCTGTTTTCACAAATGCATTACTAAAATCAAGACCCGGTACTGACTGTGTGTACGTCCAGCTTTGTGATGATGAAGTAATGGGTGTACGAGAGACAGAGGGTCGGATAACATTCATGGAGAAATCAAGGCAAGGTGGTTTTATTTTTATGGGGCATTTCATTACCCACGGTGCTTTACAGTAGATACAGGAATACATATTTAAAAGACATATGTAAAATGTAAAAAGATGATCAGGTCATTAGAACAAGTGAAGGCGTTATAGACAAGGGTGATAAAATATGCATATAATAAGGATTCAAAGGATTAAAGTACTTAAAAATGACTGACTTGAAGCTAGTTTCTGTTCTTAGCAGCGTAATAGCTGAAGGCTGCTTCCCTTTGCTTCACACACACTCTAGGGACAACAAATAGAGCAGTCTCTGATGATGTATGAGAGTCCTCGTGGCTTTGTATTGTATCAACGTGTAAGAAATATTACAACTAGAGGACTTTTTACGATCTGAGCATTACTCCCAGTTTTCTTTCTTTATGTTAAGTGGATGAAAATGGAAGTTAGAGAGACAAATCAGTCGTCAAGTCTCAAATAAATGTTATGAAGCATCATAAAAAATGAAATTTCTGATCTTATCCTCCGTTGAATTTAAAGACTTAATCATCAAACTAACTGGAACTCTCCCATAGATAAATATTCGAATGATAAGGTACAAGATATCTGTCTGAAATGAAATAGATTGGAAGAATGGAAGAGTTTCCAAAATTCAAAATACAAGAACCTCCAAATTGTCCTTAAGCTCATCAACCTGGTTAAATATACAGTAAGTCATCATGTTCCAGCTCTGGGGCTGACAAAGCGGCTCAGAATGACACAAAATAAATGAAGAAAAGCACACAAGTGCAAAATTGAATATTATACGGCATGGACCTGTTACTGTCGTCGGCCCCTCATAGAATCTAATCATCATGTCTCACCGTCTGCCAAGCATAGGATGAGTCTTTCCAGTCTGTGTGTAATATCACCATATATCAGACAAAAGACTGCACTCAGCACTTTCCTGCTCAAAGTGTAAAACAAATCTAAGTGGTTGTGCAGTGGATGGGGATGAAACTTTGACCATTCGATGTCATACCTGCGCGTTAAAAATCATTATCAACTCCCAACTGTAATCGAAAGTTAACAAAGAATTTATGAAAGAATGCACAAGATTTGATTAGTTCTTACTTGATCTTATACTTGATACACTGAATTGGTGTACGGGTAACATGTACGCTTATGTAAACGTATGAATTCATCCTTAAATCTTTCATCGTTCCTCGTTAACATAGAGGAGACTGGAGGCTGTTGTTGAAGACATGCCGGGTAGGTTATATTAGGATCGTGCTTGAGGATGCTGCCAGGCTTCAGGAGGCCATTCCCAGACCTTATTAGTATGCTTATTGTGCTCCTGCCTGTCGCCACAAGCACCAGACACACACACACACACACACACTGCCGTCGGACACCCGTCTGAGTTAGATTTTTTTTCCTTCACATTTAGAAATCTCCATGAATGAAGGTAGCAAAGAAGATCAAAATCCTCTTTGAGAGTTGAATGTGATTCATACGCTTTAGGTCCATTAAGATAATCAAAGTGTATCAAGGGAGAGTTCTTATTCAGAAAATGTCCTCACTGTGTTTTCATCTGTTTTTTGCTCTGTTTTGGCTCAATTTCTATTCTTGGACGTTAGATGAAGAAAGCAAATTTACAGAAAAGTTGCAGTTTAACCAGGAACCCAGGGATTCTCTTTGGTTTTGCACCAAGGAACCAGGACTCATGCTGGTCCCAGATGTGCAGTTCCTGCACTACAGTTTTGCACCAAAGCTTCCCCCAGTCCAGCAGCCATCTTTTGAAATACTCCTGTTGGCTTGTACAAAGTGATATAAAATCAGAATCACTGGAAGTAATGTCAGGAAATAATGCAAACACCACGAGGAGGAATTTCCACAAGAGGGCAAATAGCATGTTGTGTGTGTGTGTGTGTGTGTGTGTGTGTGTGTGTAATAAGAAATGACCTCACTCGCTGTAACTTCTATAATGGTTACTGTGCTTGAAGTATCGTTGGAATGCGTGGAACTCGCTATGGGGACCACGTAGTAGAACTATTTTAACTTTTGTGATGCTGTTTGTTCAGGCCCCGGTTTGGAAAAAACAACATCACGTTGAGCCAGGGAGAAGGGGTGTGGGGGGGGGGCAGAGGTTATGTTACGTATGGGAGGTGTCCTGTAGCTGAAACCTGCCACCTTTAACAGGCGCTACTGTAAACACTGTAAATGTCTCAAACATTCATCCAACGCCAGTCACTGACAGTTATAAATGTTATGTTGTAAACATGCTAATTTGCTTTTGTCACCCCGAGCAAAGGATAAACAGCGACGTGAAGCCACTGAGTGACATTCATGATGCTCAGTGTGTCGTCAACAAATCAGAGGCCTTCACACAGGCATTTACAGCAGCACTGTAGCATAAAAACAATCACAGAGATAAAGTCAGAGTAGGAACATTAGCGTGTTTGATGGCGGGCTTAAAGCTAAGATGCAAAATAACATCAATAAATACATAAATTAAATTATTCAAAACGTATTATATGACATGAAACAGTATAAAAGTTAAATTCAGTTGTCTGTAGGTAAATAAATGAAATGTTTGGAATACTGTGCACAGTGCCCATATAAGTCCATGTTTATAACCTTAGCAAATCAATTGTGGTACTAAATGTCTCATCGTGCTGTGGATCAGGCACAATACTCAGACAAAGGTTGACAAATTGACCAATTTTGTGTGTCATTTTGTTCAAGCTGCCTTAATAATCAGAGTGACGTTTGATTCTCAAGGCAGGCAGATGGTTGTTTTATTTTGGACGCCAGCGTCCCGTTCACGGGTCAGAGAGTAACCCATGACGACCGACAGGTCATTTGTGTGTCAGTGAACAAAGAGGCGCACGCATTAAGTGAGAAATTGGTGAACTGCAAATGACACGTACAGACCAAAAATGGATCCAGTGCAGCCTGGACAGACTTTCCTAAACGAAGACGGATGGAGCTGAGCGCTCGTGAATGTCTGGCATCTCAACAATGGGAGCTTTGATCCTTTAGTGACCGCAGGCTTGAAGGGAACACGGAACAAACCGACCCCTTGTTCCTTTCAACTCTGTTTTTAGGCCTGTTCATTCTGTAACCCTCTCTCCATCTTACCCCATCTTCATTTGACTTCATTAAAGATGAGGGCTGTAGTTGAATTAGACGTGTGACTGCATGCATAGGTGACGTACAGAACAAATTTAAGCAAAATGCATTTGACGTGAAACAAACATAAAATACGATGCCACTTTTAGCAGTCACTTTTAAAGCGAACTGTCTTAGTAATTTAAGAGTCTGCTGGAACGCCCGTTACATTTCACAGATGTAAACGCTTGTACAGCTAAAACAAATTGCCAATTACTCCTAGATTTAAGATCAAACCCCAGTAGACTCTTTAAATTTGAACACATTGGACACATTACTGATTGCGAATATCATCTTGTAACTACTAATATATACGTACATTCTCTGATCTCTTCAAAGACTTGGCAATAACAGACAATAGCAGTATCTTGTTGTGCTGCCTGCTCAGACCAATCATCCCAAATTTGCTACTGGAGAACGTTCCCCTCACACCTGAGCCCCATTTTCCCGAGCATCACGGTGCTTTTCTGTGTCATGACCTGATTCAGGTCGTTTCGAAGGTTCTGACTCACTCATCATTGCTATTGTTGTGTCCCCCATTAGAAGCCAGGGATGATTCCTGTGCTGAGCTCCTACTGGAAATATTTTTTGTTGAATCATATTCTCTAGTAAGTGTGTCCCTTATAAAGATGCGGGTGACCCTTTGATTTAAGTATATTAATAGAGGGAGGGCCACAGGAACCTCTTTGAGGGAGCAGTTTCAGACTTACTGTGGATCTTGTGTTGGAAATGATGGATAAATCATCTTAGCATTGCATTATTATTATTATTACTATTCATATCGCTGAACACCGTCCAGTTGAGGAGGTTTTTCGAGACCTGAGGGTCACGCATAGGCAAAGGAAACACATCAGCACCTCTGCAGCACCTTTAGAACATAGTGTGAATCTTCTAAGAGCGAAGATGATGCTAATATGGGGAAAGCACATACAGTAGTCTTGGCATTCAGGAGCGATTGAGCAGACCACTTGTTTCCACTGGAAAAAGACATTATAGTTTTGTACCATCATTTGACAAAAAATGAAAAACAAATTGCTAATTAGGGCATGTGTTAGCTGGTTTTGGTGACACGCAGGCTCATGTGACGGGCGTGTCCCCTCCATGAGCCGTTCAGTCTGAGCTCACTGTGCCCTCTTGCGAGATGAGCCATCTGCTAGCAGACACATCCAGATGTGGCGATGCATCCACGCACTGAGATGGATGATGAAGGCTGGCAGTGTCTGCCGCTGCCTGGTTGTTCCAGGCTGTATGTTTTATTTACTGCCATGATTGAGTCTTCCTCTGCTGTGGGTATTAGCATTTCTAGGGTTGCACCGACATTGTTTGTAGTTTCTAAACTGGGATGACCACAGACATAAAGAGATTTGCTGGCTTTCAAAGAGGAAGGGAGGATTAAAAATGCATGGAGGTGTTTTCTCATTATGGAGCCATCAATGGTGCAGTGACAATACAATTTCACATCATGGAAATGAATTAGGCTGAGCGCATCCATTATGTATGTGCATTGGTTTCTTGTTCAGAATAGCCATTGTGTCATTGCCGAACAGACCGAACCCCGGTCAGATCGTGAATAACTTTGTCGTGCGATATGTAAAACATTTGTGCACTGATGGGTTGTGGTTTTATCTCAAACCAACATTTACAAGAGCGTTCGCTATTGTGAATGTGAAGTTCAAGGCTCTGATTTTGACCTCTGAATATTCTCAGATAATTCTGTATTTTACAAAGGGCCTCGGTGATGTTTTTGACCACAAGTGGCGCTGTAGAGTAATGTTTTGATGACAGGATCCTCCCAGCATCCTCATAGCTCATATACATAGTCCAGATACAGGGGATGCTAATGAATATGGATTATGTTACAGATTATGTGATGGATTATGTGACAAAAGAATAAAATAATGTTGTTGTTTTTTTCCATAAAAGTTGGACATTTTAATCCTGAATTTTTGTTACTTTTGTTAATAAAGATAATTTATCTCCTGGTTTTTAGGACATTTACTGTTTCTAGATTAGCTTTTATGTAAAAATTTCCTCATGCAGTCTACCAAATCTATGTTTTCTATATTAAAATATTGCAAAGCTTTCAAAACAATGCACACAAGAATGCAAAAATCTGTACACCAGTGGCAACAATGAACCGTCACAATAGATGCAAAAAATATACCTCTGATTAAATTTTTCATGAATAGTTTTATCCCATTTTAATTTGCTTTTGACTGAATATTTCCCAGCGTCACGTGTGTACCTCCCAATAAAACAGCTGGGCTGCAGATGCCAATTTAAGATGGTATAACCTCCATGTTTATTTGGATTCACAGTATAGCCCAATCTCCTCTGTCACTCAGTACAGAGTGAGTGATAATGTTTCAGCTAAGCTCTATCCCTGTTAGAGCCGTTACCTGACAACTCCTGCTTTGTTCTCTAACACCTCTGGATCTCATGTTTATTAGTCGGCAACCTGTTTCCCAATCTGTTGCTTCCTTCAGGCTTCACTGACAGGCAGACTTTAATTCTTCTTCTGTTGCCGTGCCGTGAAGCTGCTGTTTGCCTTTTTTGCCAATGGAAATCAGTATGTTTCATATGAACAAAGCCTTTTTTTTAACTTTTACAGATGTTTCCTCCAGATGTAGTCAATACTTTATGTTATTTTACAAAAAATTGTTAACTGTCTAGAATCAATTATACCATCAAATTATTGTACACTGAACAACTTTCAGACTTTCCATTTTTCTAGAATCTGACATTATCAATTTAAATGTATTTCAGATAAAACCAAAACCTTTCCAGAAACAAGTAGAAAATTGAACCTATGTCATAATAAAGTATTTTTGTCTATTTAGTAACAGATGTTTCTCTTCTTTTTTTTCAGGTGGTGCTTGTATTTGCGCTCAGCATTGGAGCCCTTGTAATATACTTCATAGATTCCTCTGAGTAAGTACTAACTGTGTTATTCATACCGATCATCACTGATACTGTTCTGCTTTATATTGACTGTTGATTAGAATATATTCAGTTTCCAGTCATGCTGATGCAGATCAACTTGTCCTAGTATCCAAAAACCAAAGATGATATGGGAGATTGCTGCTGTAGTCTATTAAAAGTTCTTTTGTATGGTAAACACGAGCAATCTCATCTTAATCCACTGTTGTGATTATTTCACTTGGTTCAGGAAAATAAAATTTGACGAATGAACGATTAACTGGACAAAAAGACAATTTACTGAGTCTCTCCCTTGTATTTACAGCTGGAGTTTGTATAGAACTAATCTGCCTTTGAGTATTATCTAGTTACTTTCCATACGAGACTAGAGAACACCCTTGTTGTTGATATCCTGTTACACACTAACAGGGCTCGGTTTATTGGTAATTTGTGCTCACAGATTAAATTTAATTCATCCTTGGCCTGAAGTGAGGGTGGAAAACCAGACAGGAAAGCCCCAAAGTTCCTGTTCAGACCAATCAACATCAGTCAATAGAGTGCAGGAAGAGGAGGACCCCTTTAGCTGTTTGTGCCGCAGTAGGCTGTTACTGCTGGTGTTTGTTTTGGACAGGACATGCCATGCCATTAGAAAGAAGAGCAAAATAAAGCAGGATAAAAGCTTTTATCGAGCCCGCGGGGAAGCAGCCGCTGGGAGTAAAGTTAAAGCAGAATAGAGTAAATGGGCTGTAAACTGGTGTAATCTGGCTGCCGGTCCTGGAGCCGGCAGTCATTGGTTATTTGTTATTTCACGAGACAGTGTGCAGGGGTGGGCCTGGCCTGGTGTGATGTGGTTTGTGAGCACAGTCTCATTTCATTATGTGGACGAGCTCAGGTAGAGTTACATCCTCAGCACTACCATCTGTGGCCTCCTGCTCTCTCTCAGGGTACCTGAACGGAGAGCCTTTTCCCCTTTTGATGAATGATCTTTGACCTCTACATTTAAACGTTTCTCACATAGTTATAAACCGATCCTGCAGCATCGGTCTTACACACTTCCTGTTGATATTCGTCGTCTTTGTCCTAGTTTTTCTCATGTCCAAAACCAGGGCTCTCTTGCTCAGGCTGTGCTTTTTTTCACAACCCGTCAACCCGACGTGTCAGGTACTTAAATCCAACGAAGAGCCTGTTAACGGCTCTCTTGCTTGGCAGCCGACTGTAACAGATACGGCCCTTCCTGTAATTAGTCCTGTGGGGCTTCTGCTGCCGTAGGATGATGGACAGACTGACCTCACCCCATGCAATATTGGAACCTAAGTGAGAAAAGCCAACACAAGAGAGGCTCTTAGGTGCAGATCGAGAAATGAGTCCCAGAGAGCTGATTTTAAGTGAATGCTCGCCCCGTATAGGGAGCTGCAGTGTCGTCACGTCCAACATTGCAGAGTTTTCTGTGTAAAGCTGTTGATTGTGCGCCAAGCGTTGCCTTCATCAAGGTTAAAGTGGTGTTTCGCTCCTCTTAATGTGTTTCATGATTGTTCCTCAGATAAAAGGAAGACTGCAGGCTATGTTCCAAAGCTCATATTCCATTGCTCCTCACTCCTCAAGCTGCAAATGGCTCAATTCAACTTCCTTTTTTTTTCTGCTGTGAGGATTGAGGAGACGCTCCGGAGAAGACTTGAGCCAGGAAACTAGAAATCCGGTGAAGATTTTAATCAGACACACAAACGGCTTCCCTTCACTGGAAACTTGCTTCTAATGACATGACATGACTCATCAAATCAACTTTTCCTCTGTTAACACCACTCTGTGCCACTCGTCTGTTCCAGCAAAACTTAACCCTTTCTTCTATTTCCACATGAGCAAATGTGGAAGGTACTGAAGTAAATATTCTATTATTGTATCGGTTTTTAGGTTCTCGTACTTAATACGTACGTAATTATCTGAGAGTGTACATATACGGTATATGTATTTATATTTTTATATGTAGATTAGCATTTTGCACTGTATATGCAGTCGTCTTATAGTGAGAACAGGAAATGTGATCCGTTCATTCCCTGTTTATTATGAACCTCCCAGCTAAGTATCAGGCAGAGAAGAGAGGTTAGCAGGAAGGTTTGTGTTTTGGTTCTTTCCAAAACAGGACCACTGGAACTCAATTATCTCCCCCTGCAGATCGGTCTGTCACCGTGCCATGACAGGGATTCACCGGGCCCGAGTGTCACTGTGGTGAATGAGGGCAGAACTATCTAACATGTTCAAACTATTCTATTCTTAGAGGTGCCAGTTTGAAGAGCGCTGAGAATTTCTATGAATACAGACGGGATGAGAAGTGATGTTTGTGTGAGGAGGAGGAGGAGGAAGAAGAGGAGGAGGAGGAGGGAACCTTTGACTCTTCCTCCTCGGATCACCAGCCATGATGATTCATATGGGATCAGTCGAAAATAATCCCTGCTGAACTCTACAAGGACAGCTTTTATAAAAATGGAGTTGATTACATTTTACATAACAAAAGGAATTTACTTTAATCCGATATTAAACAGGACTGAGCTGTCAATTTAGATGCAGTGATACGAAGAAAGTCTGATTCTCATCAAAGTCACAGTTACAGATTCTGCTCAAATTAATAAAACATCAAACTAATGCAATTCTCTATCATTTTATTGAACTTACTCCTTAATAATTTGCTGTCCAGATTGGCAAAAGCATGTGACCCTTGTGGTTAATGACTAATAGAGCTTCCTTGGAGTTTCCATTATGGATTGTGGCTTTGGTGGATCGTTTATAATCAATATTCATTGACAAGAGGATGTCGGCTCCATCACCTTAAAGTAAACCAGAAGTCAGATTTTGCAAGACAATGAACTGAATCACACAATTGAGGCAACAACAGAATGGAATAAAAAGTAGAATATTCACGTTTTGGAACAGCTAACATTGTTCGTAAAATCTTGTATCTCGAATTTTGATGATTTCATTGTATGATTTTAGATTTCTCAGCAACCGATACTTTGATGCCGGACATTGAAGTTTTGGATGGCTTTTAATTAGATTGGGGTGTTTTTACAGAGTGATGCTTGTACTTTATTAATGAAAGGCATGCAAATGGACAACATGACTAATCAAGAGAAATGTTTGCCACTAACAGCAAATAATAATCTGCATGTTTCATAATAACCTGTGCAGATTCCGCGGTAAACACAATGAAGGAGTCTTTAAGATACACAAATCTTCTGTTCTATTATCAATAATTTATGTAAAACAATCATTAAAATGATTTATTAATAAAAGAAAACATGCAGTCCATCAGCTGCTTTGTTCTACATTATTAAGAAGGAATTTGACTTTATATTCCAAAGCTGTGGAGTCATTCCAGATATGGATAATATTGAGGGTGTGCATTTTCTTTTCTGGTCATGAATAATATTAACATATCATTCTAATTTATCTTTTACTCGGTTAATAACTTCTCTTTATTTGAATTCTTAGTGCTGATACGAGCTTTTTGAGGGTGAGACTTCACTACATTGCTAGCATTTGCTATGGCTGCTTGATTTTCATAAAAGAGGACATAAACCCTGCATGCATTTAACCCTTAAACTGCTGCTTTGGCTCTGCATCTCCGTCATCTTTAACTTTCTGTTCAGCTAAACGGCCGTCCATTAGACTGAAAAAGAAGGTTTGCATTGTCATGAAGGAATATTGGACGTGGCGTATGGCCTACTCTACAGACAGACTTTAAGAAGTTTGGCAGTTATTTAAGGGTTAATCAGGTGTGCCAATAAGTTATTGCCTGTGTGACAATAAATGCATGTCCTTTCTCAACAGAGAAACCATTGGAAAATATCAACTGTTGCATTTTTTTGAACGCTTCAGTTCCTCTTCTTTTTGGAAATCTTTAAAACGCATTTTCAGGAAAAGAAGAATGCATCTCATTTTTTTTATGTAATATATTCATTTTACCAAACCTCTCCTCTCCTGACTGTCCACAGACGTTGACTTTGTTGCTTTTCTATCGGTCCACAGTCCCATCGAGTCCTGCCAGAACTTCTACAAAGACTTCACGCTGCAGATCGACATGGCATTCAACGTGTTCTTCCTCCTGTACTTCGGCCTACGTGTACGTCAATGTGATGTCTTTGTCAGTCTTGGCTGTTTGTTCGATGCCTGTTAATCTCAGATGTATTGCTTCATTTCCACAGTTCATTGCTGCCAATGACAAGCTGTGGTTCTGGTTAGAGGTCAACTCGGTGGTGGACTTCTTCACCGTTCCTCCAGTGTTTGTGTCGGTGTACTTGAATCGGAGTTGGCTTGGTAAGAATACGCACATATCACACAGGGTGACATGATTTCACGGTGGTTTTTGAGTTTTCACTTCCCAATAAATATTTATGCTGTTATTGCCTCCAGTGGATTATATGTGTGTAGCAGTTAATACAATGAACATGGAACATCATCCTGTTACATCGTTATGGTGGGGATACAACAAAGGAAAGTTTCTGTTAAATATTAGACGTGTAGTTTTGATGCAAATTAGGAGCCCGATGTTGGTAATTTTTAGGAAAAAACTCAAGGAGACTGTAATTTTGGAAATTATGACTTTAATCTATCTATCTATCTATCTATCTATCTATCTATCTATCTATCTATCTATCTATCTATCTATCTATCTATCCATCTATCTATCTATCTATCTATCTATCTATCTATCTATCTATCTATCTATCTATCCATCCATCCATCCATCCATCCATCCATCCATCCATCCATCCATCCATCCATCCATCCATCTATCTATCTGTCTGTCTGTCTGTCTGTCTGTCTGTCTGTCTGTCTGTCTACACTTATGCACTTATGTATATATACATATTGATTTTATTGAACAGAATGACTCATATTTCAAAATATTATGTATATTCTAAATGCTTGACTTTCCTGTACTGTACCCATCTACTATTATGGAGCTGATGTCATGACGGCACCACAGCACGGTAGCTGCAGCATGAAAAGAGATTTACTATCCTTATATGGTAAACTGATGCTCATATCCGTGACAGGACTATCAATCGTTTATCACTGTCATCTGGTCATTTGTGAAAGTTGTTTGAATTGATCAGTATGGGGATGATGATTCTATGGATTGACTGTCACTGGCCATATGTTGTAGGCATTAATCTTTGTGCTTCAGCCGTTATTCACATGTCCTTCACCTCTTCAGCAGAGCTCTCAGCACACTTGGAATAACATCTGAATGACATCAGGCTGTGATTGAAATGATTGAAATACATGAATGGATAGAAAAAAAGTTATTTGGCTTAGTTAGCAGCTTTAGTTCTCGAATAGAAGTCAATTTGTTAAATGTGTGACGCTCATCACTCTGAGTGCTCTGTGAGGAATTAGAGGATTATTGAGATACTTTTTGCTGCATTACAGTTTTTTCTTCTATCAGCAGCAAACAGACATACAGCAACCCCAGAACTTGCTTCAGCAATTTATGATTTCTCACCGGATGTATGAAATTGTATAATTCATTTGTTCGTGTTGGTCTGCATTTTATGGCACGACAAAGTGAGTCACGCTGGTTCCCATTGCCATCTAGTGTGCATGAAAGCATATGTGGTATATTTTGGACGTTCTTAAATGGTTTGGTAGAGCCAAAAGTGGTTGCTTAAGATTCGGATGGAATGGTGTTGCTTTAGCCTACTGCTACAGACAATTTGTGTTTCTGGAGGAGAGGGGGAAAATTCCCCCTTGTGTGTTTGTGTGTTTGTGTTTGTTCATTTGTGTGTGTGTGTGTGGTTCGTTGAGCTGAGACAGAGACGAATAATGTGTTTCAGCACCATGGACAGAGGCAGAGAGCGAGCGGCTACATCAGAACGTTTTCAGTGCAAAATTGTTTCTCTGTCCCCCTCTAGTGGCAGATGAATTAATAACAGGGCTAATGGAAAAAAGCATTTTCATTTTCTGTATTTTCTTTGCCTCTTTCTTTACCGCTTGTGGCTTGTATTTTTTTTTCTTATATTGATTCCTCACAATAAAACACTCCGTGTGAAAGACATGCTGCCACACACTATGTATTTGTAAAGGGGAATGCAAGAGCTTGGTTGCATTCAGTTACTCAGTGGAATATGACTATAGTCACTTAACGCATTATATTTTACGGATTGGAGGAACAAATGACTACTTCGACATTTTCTGAAAAACTTCGTGTGTTTTATAATTTCAGCGGAAACGTTTTCGTGAGAGATAATCTCCACCAATGTGGTCAGTGAACAATGGGTTCTAAAGGATGAGGGAATAATCTCATTCTGTTCTGTTAAACTGAGATTCAGCAGGTGACTGTGAGGCCATGACATTGACTCGCTGTAGATCAGCACCATCTGGATTCTGATTTCCCCATAACTCCATAACTCCATACCTCCATACATATATCTATCCATCCTCAATCCATCCATCCATCCATCCATCCATCGATCTATCCGTCTGTCTGTCAGTCTGTCTGTCAGTCTGTCTGTCTGTCATACATATATTAATTTTCATTTATTTGTTTTTTCTCAACTGAAGTGACTGATATTTAAAAGGATTATTTACATTTTTAAATTGATGAGAGCCACACAAACAAAGATATTTCAGTAAATATCAAATATTCAGACATTCAGTCCCGCATATTTAGCTTTAATGGCAGATTGAATGCAATATCAGATATTACATAAACTACGATTAATTTAGGGATTAATCGAGACCCACTTCGTGCAGTGAAAACCATGATGTTTACCGTTCTCATTTGTGTCCACACAACTTTGCTGAATGCTGCTCTCACATGATTTGATGTTTGCTTTACATGTGGGGAAAGCTGCATGCTGTTCTAAGATTAGAGAATGAATTTGGATTGTTAGGAGTGGAGATGTAGCTTGTCGAGCCAGCTGATGGACAGACAGGCTGCCTGGTCTCTTCCTATCCCTGGATGAATCCTAAAGGAGCTTACACTCTAATATCCTGATGGGAAAAGGGTTTGCTTTAAGCTCGCTGTACACGACCACTCACAGCGAGGACACCACGAGGGACAGTCATAAATCAGATCACAATTCTTCCTCCCAAACCATCCTCTTTTACTGACAACGTGCTAGCCGCTATCATGGGAGCACCCGATTGTTTGGGTTTGTTTGCCTTTAGTGCTATTTTTACCCAATCTCTTGAATGTGGGCTGCAGAATTGTGAACAAGAGGACGTGTGAAAACCTTGAATTTTTTCGTTGACTGAAAACACCTGTGTTCACCCCTGTGGTGAAAGCTGTGCCTGCCAAAAATGATTCCCACTAAGATGTTAGTGTACCGGGGGGCTGATGGAGGAACGCGCTCTCAGACCATCTCTAATACGAGGAGGCGCAAGAAATCAACCGGCGACCTTTTCCAGAAAGGTTACAGGGTGAGGATGGGCCACGGACAGGTCAACGAGAAAGCCGACCAAGACGGCGTCTGCCACAGCTTTGGCTCATGCTTCCATGTGATCTCATACTGGGGTAAGACCTCCAAGATAAAGAACCAAGGGGATCTTCTCTAAACCTGAAGGCTGGCCTGTCCAAAACTCTTGGTGTGGGTCCAGCTTCAGGATTTGCACAGTGTTGCGCTTCCTATCTTGCTAATTCTACCATGAAATGAAAATTATCTGGCTGGTGAGACTCATGATGGGTCAAGTCACGAATTTCTCTAATGTCTTTGATTTGTTGGTTTTGGTTGAATATTTCTGCTGGTTATCGTTGTTATCTGGACAGAAAAAACAGCACTGATGGTTGTTCGTGTGTGATTAAATGTGCACATGTTGAACCACATCAGCCTAAATTACAGGATGGTGCCTCTGTGCAGTAATCTTCCATCGCTGGGTGGATGCCAAGCTGCTCAGGCAGAGTGACGTTGATTTTTTTATTCCCCTTACAATGTCCTTGACCTCATGGTAACACTGTTTTCTTTTTATAAATAATCATTAATTTGGGATTTGTCCCTATTACCGTTGTGCCAGCTGTGTCCACCTGTTTTTATTCTAATCCAGGTTTTGATCTGGTCCACATGTTGAGTGTAATTCCACAGTAATGAAACCTTGCCAGGTATGGCTAAAGTGTGAGTCTGGTCAGATTGAAGCAGATCGTTTGCGTCTCTGTTATACTCTGCTGCTTTTCATTCATCCTCCTCATTCCAAAGTGCTTCTCTGATCATTTGGTTTGTTTGCTTGGGTTAAATTCTTTTATGATGAATTCAATGAAGATAAAAATGGATGAGGGTCTTAAAGGTATGCGGTTTATTCTTCTGGATCGTCATTGATGTCTGAAGTATAATTATTCTGATGCATGTTCTTTAATAACTTTATGGTCTGTTTTTGTCTCACAGGATTGAGGTTTTTAAGGGCCCTAAGATTGATTCAGTTCTCAGAAATTTTACAGTTTTTGAATATACTTAAGACAAGGTAAGTGCATATTATCATACTTTATCTACTATTTCTGTCACTTATTAGTTTTATATGACAACTTCCACGTTTACTGATATTGCGCTCATTTTACATACAAAAAAGTATTGTATGAAAATAAGTAATCATAAGGTGAACGTACGATGTAAGACTTGCTTTGAATTAACTTCAGTGCATGGTACTTAAAAGCTGCTCTATAGTAATAATAATGTTAATTACAATAATAATAGTAATAATAATGATAATAATAATGACAATGAATTACAAATGATGGCAAATTTTCTTTTCTTTTGTAAAAATCTTCCCATTTTTGTCACGATAACGACTTCATTTGTTGTTTATTTGTTTCATTTCATATATTTTTTTTTACCATTGGCCATTTTGTTACATAATAAATTATTTGTCTTAAGTGTATTCAGATTAATAGAAATTATACTGAATGCTGGGCTCAGAATTTATCAATCAACAGCTTTATCCTCTAAATATCTCAGACTTCCCTTAAAAATGCCATACCGTCTTTAGATTTTGGTGATAACGACAGAAGGCTAACCTTTGCTGTGTGGCTGTTGTTGTTTTTTTAACAGTAACTCCATAAAGTTGGTGAACTTATGTTCGATCTTCATCAGCACGTGGCTCACAGCAGCAGGATTCATACATCTGGTGAGTTCAAGTAAAATTACACTTAGACTTTTTTTTTGGATTGGATTTTACTTTTTGATAAAGATGTGCTTTGTTTACTTTCTAAAAAAAGCTACATTTTCACATCAGCCATACTCAACAATAGCAAAAAGGCTAAAATTATACGTTAAAGTAATTTTACTTTCTGATAATTCAAGGAAACAGTTAGGCAATACGTCTTGTACACCAGAGACATTTACAGTTAGCCTCTGTTAGCGTCTGTTAGCCTCTGTTAGTCGTCTGTTTTAGTACGTATGTGTGAATGAATGTGATTTCCGTTCCCAGGTGGAAAACTCAGGCGATCCATGGGAAAACTTCCAAAATTCCCAAGCACTTTCCTACTGGGAATGTGTGTACTTACTCATGGTTACTATGTCGACCGTGGGCTACGGAGATGTTTATGCAAAAACAACCCTGGGTCGCCTGTTTATGGTCTTCTTCATCCTCGGTGGTTTGGTAAAAATCCCTTTTTTCTTATTTATTCCCGCTTAAATTCACCATGCAAGCAAAATCCTAACTCAGATTGTAGCAAACACTGGGGAGCGCCAAAAGGATCAGCTCCCCCTGCTGTTTGATGTAGTTCATCACAGGATGTTGTCTGTCATGCATGAGTTGTGTACGTCATTAATTTATAAATTTAAAGGCACTCCACTGATTTTTACATATTAAATTCAGTTTTTGGTTAATGGGAAGGACTTTTCTGTAGAAGAGGAGAGGCGACATCATGGCTTCATCAAAACAACAATGGATTGTACACACTACTTCTAAAGCAAGTTGGCTGTACGTGAATCTGATGCTTGGGCGAGCATCAACTTAACTTAGTTCCAAAGTCTATCTTAGTACTTGTAGCTTCATGATGAATTCTATCCTTCACGTTTGAAGTGGTGGCCATTTTTTTTTAAACTCAGGATGTCATCTTTCCTCTTTCGTACTATTCAGCCTTTGAAAACAACTGAAAACAGCTTATGTGGCTTTGCAAGGTCAGGTAACAACCCCTTTGACATCACTGAAATGCAGTTTCTCAAGCAAATCATAGCAGACCACATCAAGGAGTAGTATGGCAGTTTCTCTGATATATATATTTACATACTATATACATATATCCACTGGATATATTGTATATAGTAGTATAGTAGAATATGTAATAAATAAGTTTAGGTGACCATAGCTTTAGTTAGCTGGATAGCCAGGTGAAGTAATTAGCTAAAGGCATCTTGGCTTCTCGTAAGCAAGTTGTAATATACTGCATATGTACATGTATATGTATGTGTACAGGTATATATATATACAGTGTATATAGTACTGTGCAAAAGTCTTAGGCCACCATAGGATTTGTTGTTTTTTAAAACGCTATCATCTCTTTATTAGAATACAACCAGAAAATACAGGAAATGTGTATGCAGTATTAAAAAACAGTTAAAAAAAATCAGAAAAGAACAGCTCCTAGAGGCTAAAGTGTCAAGGATTTAGTGTGACCTCCCTTGGAACCAGGCTCTCTTCAACCTAAATGGAATGGAACCCTAATTAATGTCATTGCTAACACCTGTGTTTGTCCTACTTTCATCACTATTTACTGTCAGAATGAATGCTGGGAAAAAGAACACCAAACACCAGGGTTGATAGTGATGGACCAAGACTTTTGCGCAGTACTGGATATCTACTGGATATGCTGTATATAGTAGAATATGTAATAAATAAGTTTAAGTGACCCTAGCTTTAGTTAGCTGGATAGCCATGTGACGTAATTAGCTAAAGGCTACTTGGCTTCTCATAAGCTAGTTGTAATATATATGTATATGTACTGTATATATAGTACACACACATACAGTATATATATATAAATATATATACTGTATATACTGTATGTCTGTATATATATATACTGCATGTGTATGCATTTATATACAGAATGTACTGTATATATAGCGCCCTCTACAGTTTTCACATGCTGGATAGTACGTACCATGACCAGGTGTCTGAGTTAGATATGTAAAGCTGGTGGAGTCCTACTTTAATGTTAATGTGTTATTATTATTTCTCATTATGATGTTATTTCACTTGTTCATTGTTTTGTTTGTACTTACAGTGAAATAATGCTTGAATTAATTGTTAAAAGTCCTGCGGTTTCAGGTGGCTTCACTCCCTTCCAACAAACACAATGAGAGCTGGATGATTTATAGAGCAGCACGATGGATGAAGAGCCTCAATCTCCATTTCTGTAATATTTATAGATCATTAAGGAATGCGAGGAATAATGCACGTATGTAACTGATTGATAATAACGTGATTAAAAATAGCTGTAACGCAGACAGGCAACATGAGGAATTGCTACCAGACTCAGCTGTCGTTTTGGAAAGCAGTGATAATTAAAATATTGTTGCTTTAGGAATAAAAAACTGGCACGCTGACACCTCAAAAAATGATCCATCTGTGTGTACAGCTGTGCCGTTTCTTCTTTCCTTTATCGAATTAACATAGTGGCATCTTCCATTCATTCTTTTGTTCTATTCAAATCATCTCCACATGTGCGTTTGTTGGACAAAACATGGCACATCAGGGTTTTTCTTGATTTTTATCATGTTAATTTTTCCCCCCACTGATTGACACCCAGCTCGCCAGCTTCCATTCCCTCCTGCCCCCTCGTTCTTCTTTTCTTCTAATATCCGTAAATATTCGCCTCGTAATTTCATTTTTTCCATATTCGGAATGTAACTGAAATAATTTCAGTCTACATTGACATAATTAACTAATGAACTAATCTGAGTGACATTTTCTCCTTCTTCCTATTAACAAATACTATAAATCCTGTTTCTGCACAAATAGATCTCTCTTTATCTATCTTTTGTTTTAGTCTCTTCTTCTGTCTCCTATCTTCTCCTTAGGCCATGTTTGCAAGCTACGTCCCTGAAATCATAGAGTTAATAGGAAACCGAAAGAAATATGGTGGTTCCTATAGTGCAGTAAATGGGAGAAAGTAAGTATTCTGGAGGTGCTGCAGCCTCCACCGCAGTCCGACCTCCTCTGCATGCTTTTCTGTTTCTTTTTCATGCATGTAGGCCATGTTTGCTCGCTACGTGCCAGAAATTGCCGCTCTCATCCTTAATCGGAAGAAATACGGAGGGAGTTATAACTCGACCAGAGGCAGAAAGTAAGTCCAACAAATAAAGGAAAGAGTTAATGGTGTGGTTCTGTGTGACTGGAGGGAGCCTCAAAAAAGAGGCTCTGATCTATCTGAAATATTCAATCACTCTCTGAACTTAATTTGGCATGAAATAATGTGAATAATTCATTAAACACTGAAGTCACACTGTGACTGAAGAATTTGGCCATGATTAATGTGTGAAGCTTTTATATGCTGTTGTATTTGCTTTATTGTGTGCAAGCTGTTATTGCCGCTTGTTGTTATTGAGCAGAATTGTTGTCATATTTAAAGATGGCACATGTAGGATTTTCTGACTGAGTTATCACTGTGAGACAAACTGTGATAACACAAGCTGCTGCTGGGAAAAGATTCTATTGTTTTTTTCAGGCAGTGTAATACAATGCATTTTAAAATAAATGATGATGCTATAATAGTTGAAACGGTGCAGTTCACGCACCGATCACAGTTTATTTAATAACTGCACATTAAGAGAAAATCCTACATGCTCTGTGACGTCATCAGTCAGCTGTTTTTATGTTATTATATGTACGTCTGTTTTGTGCTTATAACGTGTTGTCAAGTGTTTGCCGCCTTCACTCGATACATCAAATTCATCGTCTCATTTCCACCTGGCTAACAGTGACAGACGTCTGATCACAACAGGAGCCAGACCACATACGTGTGTAGTCTGACTGCTGTGCCAGCATTTACAACTTGCATTAACATGTGATCTAAGCGGTCCAAAAAAGCTGTGGCAAGGTCGCGCGTTAATGCAGAATGTAAATGAGGCCTTCATGACGATTTGGGAAGTAATATCTATGACCTGTGACCTGTGATGACAACTTAAATCCCTCACAGACAGAAAGTTGCTTTCATACTCTAAACAATCTTACGGCTCAGCATTGATAAGATTTCTCTGATCATGTGTTGTTTTTGTGTACCATCTTGCATCATTCTGATTTTTTGGGCATTTCTCTGCTTGTTTTTTCCAAGCTGGAAAAAAAAAAGTCTTGCTATTCTTGTCTATGTTCCACGCTTTGCTGCTCGACATTCTTGGCCTTTATCTTCAGTCCAACCTACACCATCCGGTCTAAAAACGAAGCTTTTACTCTGTCTTCTCCCAAACTCTGCAGCTGTTCATCACGATGCTGAGCATCTTTTAATCCCTCAGTCATCTTGTTTTAGCTTGTTGTTGACAGTCTTGGTGACTCATTTTGTTTGTGAGGATATCAGATAGGGTTTGGGAAACAAATCTCTGCTTTGTATTTATTGCAGATTTAATAATCGGACATTCTTTATGTTATTTTATGTAGTCTCTTAAAGAGTGCTTATCAAAACAACTGTACCTGTATTAATCTATGCCATTTGCCTTGCGAAGCTTTATTCATTTAGAGACAGGATTTCAAACTCTCTCTATTTTAAAGAAGAATAGACGAGGGTGAATGAGTTTTTACCCAGTAAAGCGTTATAAACATTTCAAAATAGAGCCTAAATGAAAATAAAAACATGGTAATGTGTATTATATGTTCATTAAAATGTTCATCACAGTGTTGGTCCTCCTTGCAGTAGTGTTGCTCATCTTTGTCTCTCTACACACACACTCTGTCCACCAAATTCTCTTCAGTCCTTGTATGAAGGATGGGCGACGCAAATCTGGAGGGATGCTTTTATAATCTCCATCTGAGTAAAAGCCTGATCCTTTATAATCTGATGCTGAAATCCAGGGTGCTCTGTGACCTGCACACATCATAGAAACAGCACACAACACGAACACCATCCTTTTCCCTCTTCTAACACACATTTCTGCACGTCCGATCGCTCTCATTTCACTTTTCTCTCCTCAGATTTAACTTTTGGTTGCCGGAATTAAAAAGAAGATGAAACTAAGAGTTGTGTCTCTGTTGGTGTTTTTGTGATTCTTCTTCCATCGATGCTCTGCTTTCATTATCATGCTGCACTTTGTTTTGCAGGCACATCGTGGTTTGTGGTCATATTACACTCGAAAGTGTGTCCAACTTTCTAAAAGACTTCCTACACAAGGACAGGGATGATGTCAATGTAGAAATCGTTTTTCTCCATAAGTAAGTAGGAAATGTCACATTTATTTCACCACCACTAATAATGAAACTCCCAGTCTGTGGTCTTTCTCCTCAGATTAAAGAGTGTCTCTCCTGTTTCTCAGTATTTCCCCTAATCTTGAGCTGGAAGCCTTGTTCAAACGCCACTTTACACAGGTGGAGTTTTACCAGGGGTCGGTCCTAAACCCGCACGATCTGGCCAGAGTTAAGGTAACACACACACACACACACACACACACACGTCTATTCAACATTTATTTTCCAAACTTTTCTGTAACTTTTCTGTTGTGTAATAAGTAAAGAATGTTTTACAGTGTTGGAAACTAAATTTGTTCTCTATGCATCACTCTGGACTGCAAAGTGTAGCAAAAAGGAAATTGGGAAATACCAATTTTTACAACTTTGAAATTTCAATACTTAGTCTCACATCGCTTTGATGAAGTTTGAATTTATAGGTGATAAGATGCTGGATGTGTTGTGTTTTTGTTGTGGACAGCTGAGTTTTATTTATCCAGTTGCCCTTTAATAAAAAATCATTTTGAGTACCTCGGTGATATACTGTAGGTTGTGTGTACTGCATCGATCGTCCTTTGATAATTTAGTCTGTTCATTGTTGTTTTTCAGATCGAATCAGCTGACGCCTGTTTGATTTTAGCAAACAAATACTGCGCAGATCCTGATGCTGAGGACGCGTCCAACATCATGAGGTCAGGCATTTTTACATTTGTGAAACGTACGTTTAGTTTTTTCCTCAAGTCGACCTCTTGAGACTGTGTTCTATTTAATATTCAGTATGACTCATTGATCTGAGTCTTTTTTTTTGTCTTTATGAATGATGGTGCAATACAATCGGGACATAGCAACAATTTAGGAAGTGGTGTAAATATTCAGACTTTTGTGGTCGTTTTTCAGAGTGATTTCTATCAAGAATTACCACCCCAAAATCAGAATCATCACTCAGATGTTGCAGTACCACAATAAGGTGAGTTTATTCTGTGACATGAAATACTTAGTGGTTTTTTTTTAGTTTTTAACACTGCATTTGAACTGATTTGTACCAGCATAATTTATCCCCAGACACACAAAATGTGTTGTTTCCTGCAGCAGGAAAGACTTTATAGGAAATTGATTAATTTACAAGCGAGTTTTGGCTTTTTGACAGCTTGCACTAATAAAAATTGAAGAGTGAAATGGAGAGAAATTCATAAGTTGTCATCAGATTTCTACTCGGACTCTTTCACAAATTGTTTAGATATTCAAAGCACAAAAATGCACCAAACACAATGAAGTTTTGGGATTCTCTTTGAAAAACTAATGCCAGAAACAGGGCTTCATCGATATAATAGTAAAAGAAACTTATTGTTTGGTCTTATCTCATTTTCCTCATTTTTCAGGCTCATCTCCTAAACATCCCGAGCTGGAACTGGAAGGAAGGAGACGATGCCATTTGCCTTGCGGAGCTGAAACTGGGCTTCATTGCTCAGAGCTGCCTGGCTCAGGGGCTGTCTACCATGCTGGCAAACCTCTTCTCCATGAGGTCCTTCATTAAGGTAGTTACAGCTCATTTCCATCCATCTGTGCTCCCTCTCATTCATTCAGTCTGTATAAAGTCAACTCCTTGTCAATGGATGCTTTTGTCAAAAGGACAGTTGACGGTTTGCTGTGTTGTTGTAGATTGAGGAGGACACATGGCAGAAGTATTACCTGGAGGGCGTGGCCAATGAGATGTACACCGAGTACCTGTCTAGTGCCTTTGTGGGTTTGTCCTTTCCTGTTATTTGTGAGTAAGTACAGTAAAACTTTGTCTCTAATCAGAGATAATCATCTTAAACACTGCGGTTTTTTTGATTTCCCTTCCTGCGCTTTTTGTTTTGTGCTTTTTACCCAAACTCACAGTGAAGATCTCAACATGTTCTACTTCTCATGCTGAACAAGTTCCAAGACTTAAAAAATGTCTTACTTTGTCTTCAAAATGTCTCACTAACGTCAGTCTAACGAGTTAAAAAATTACAAAAGGATTAAATCATAAAAAATAGAGAAAATAAGCAAATCCTCAATTTTGAGATTCAAGAGCAAACATTTGAAATAAAAATGAATGATACAAATTGTCAATTGATGAATCTACTAATTATGATTGACAGTTCAGGGCTTGTTCCGACGGTTTTGTTCTCTCAGAGGATGAATCATAATTACTGTAATGATTCTTTGTTGGACTTAGCAGATATTAGTTTTAATGTCTAATGATTGTCCTATTTTAATTTAGTGGATTAAAGACTTAATGGAATTTGTTGTTGTTTTTTTAACAGATGTCACAAAAGACTGTTGTTTACTAATGTTGCACTGTCGAGTCAGTCATGGAGCAATAAGTGGGAGATTACTAAAGTTAGAAAAACCATTCAGTGATTTCTAAGCCAGTGATTTCTACAAACTCCTTGAACTAAATATCACGTGTACGATAACGAGCTGATTTGTTGCAGGCTGTGCTATGTGAAACTGAAGCTGCTGCTGATCGCAATAGAGTACAAGTCGGATCAGAGGGAGAGCAGGTGGGTTTCGACTGCTTTTCTTATAACGTGTTGATTATTTTCTTACCATTTGATATGTCACTTTATTAACTCAATGTAAGGACAAAAACCAGATGAAGAAGTTGTGATAATGAATCCTGGTAAGCTTTGACCATGATGTGACATAATAGTGATATAATTCCCACCGTGTGAATCCTCACAGCACCCTGATAAACCCTGGAAACCACGTGAAGATGCAAGAAGGAACTCTGGGCTTCTTCATTGCAAGCGATGCCAAAGAAGTGAAGAGGTAAAGTATGATATGTGAGATGATGTCGTGCCTAGAAGTCAAATTTAATAAGGCGCTTTCTTTTATTCTTTCAATCAAGACGTGTTACGTTAAAAAATAATTAAGAAGATAGCAAAATTTAAAAAATAATATTGATACTCTTGATCTGTGCTGGGAAGGAGTAACTGCATTTTCAAGAATGTAAAAAAACAAAACTAAAAAAAAACAAAACGTGTAGATAGTGACCTTTAATTAAGTGTACACACCGAGCATCAACACGGTTGTAAATTTAGGAATTTTAATTAAAATATTGTGTCACACACAGAAGGCATTTAGAAGAAAGTTGCTGATCCACCTCTTAGTTTTTAGCTCATTTGTCTTAGGGTGGATTTTAATTTTTTTCCACAGGGCACTGTTTTACTGTAAGGCCTGCCACGATGACATTACTGATCCCAAAAGGATTAAGAAATGTGGATGCAAGAAATGTAAGTGCCCACATCACAGATCAAACTCATACAGTAGCTAAGCTTGCTTGTCTTCATTAAGATGTGTTTATATTTAGAAACAACACTGCTAAATATTAGTATGGTGGTGTTAGATTAATACGCGGCCTCATAGTCGCTGCATTTTACTTCATGAAAGGGTAAAATATCCTCCAAGAGGATGAAACAAAAACCAAAATGTTCCCATCTTATGACTGGATATCTGGGGCCACGTATATCTGGATGGATTGTGTGTGTAAAAAACTTCTCACACTTGCTTTATTATTGAACAAAAATGTGAATTTTCAGTTTTTCTTCAACTTTAATCCTAACCTTTGGTGTGTTTTTCTTTCTGCTGCTGGGGAACTTGACACACTTTCGTAAATGTTCACTTTTTAGTGATATATTGTGAGTAATGTGGTATCGTTACCCGAAAACAAGCCTGCTCCCTATAATAAAAACCGATTGTTTGAATGTACGGAATGAGTGAATGTTGCATGCACGGTGGTCGACGCCTGCACGATGTCATGTGCACGCCACTCTCAAATCAAGGAAGTCATTCAGCAAAGAATGTGCAGAGACAACATGAAAGTATAAACATTTAAGCATGCAAAAAGTAATTGACTGTATCCTTTTTTGAAAAAAAAATGCAAATGATAAATGCAGGAGGGAAAGTGAACTTCATTAAGCATCAACTGTTCACCTGTATCTGCTTGAATCAGTTGTACCACAGCTCACCACCAGATGTCGCTGCAGCCCTTTGATAATAACACAGTACCCTTGCAAGACAAGCAAGAGCATGAAAAAGACATGAGTGAGAAATGACCGATCTGAACAGTTTGACAAACGGATGAATCATTTGATGAATTATCTTAGAATACATAAAGGTGTCAAGTTTTTCCCCAGTGCATTTTGGGATATATAAATGTTTATATATGTATCTGTGTATATGTGTGTATATGCAGTACTGTGCAGAAGTCTTGGTCCCCCCCCTATCAGACCTGGTGTAATGGTCCTTTTTCCCAGCAGTCATTCTGACAGTAAATAGTGATGAAAAGTAGGACAAATACAGGTGTTAGCAATGACATTAAATAGGGTTCCATTCCATTTAGGTTGAAGAGAGCCTGGTTCCAAGGGAGGTCACACTAAATCCTTGACACTTTAGCCTCTAGGAGCTGTTCTTCTCTGATTTCTAAAACAACAAATCTAATGGTGGCCTAAGACTTTTGCATGGTACTGGATATCACTTTCTACCTTAAAATGTCCAACGAATCGATTGTCTGGTACAGTTTGGTACTCGTGTTGGGACTTTTGTCATTTTGTTTGTTGTTTTACGAGACATTTTGTCTCATTTTTGTCGCAGCCGTATCCCTTTGTTTTTCATTTCTTCTATCTTGTCTGATTTATTGTCATTTGTTTAGGGGATAGAGTTGTTAATCGTTTAACAGTCACCAAATTAAATACTCCAACACAGCACATTAGACGTAATGTCTCATGTCACTATGGAGATAACATGGAACTAGGAGGGGTGACGTCAGGATGTCATGTGACTTTCTGACCTAATGATAAGCCCCCCGCACCCTCCAGAAATCAAACGGACTAAATAATCCTTCTATGATAAAATGAGTGCTCTGAGTTAGCATCGCCAGAGCCAAAGCCCTCCTCTGTGCCCTGTGTTGCTCCTTTCCCCTCTTCCTCAGAATTAACCTCTTCCTCTCCTCTCATCTGAACCCGTGACTGTAGCCAAGATGTCCACCTACAAGACAGCGAGGCTGGCGTGTTGTTTTGATTGTGGCTGCTCAGAGCGGGACTGCTCTTGCATGCCGGTTAATGTGCATTGTAACATGGACTCCCCTCAGCGTGACATCCCACTCTCTGCTGTCTGTATTAATGATTGTTCAGCCACTTTACGTGCCTGTAAGTTGCTCTTCGGTGTGTGTAACATGCACTTTGTAAACGTGAACCAGTTCCTCTCGCCTGTCTACTGTAGCTTTGTTGTCGTCCCTGTCTTGGATATAGATGTGGCTTCAACGTTTTTATTTCAGTGTCGCTTCTTCTCGAGGCCGCTGTTAGTTGCTGTGACGCATGCTGGGTATTTGTTATGTTTTGAGTATGTGAATTCAAATTGACCTGTATTTGGAAATGGTTCACCAGCCAATCACGCTGCTTATGCAGTTTCTGCACTGAACAATGGAGATACAACCTTGATGAATGCACTTAGTTCTGGTGTTTGCAGTGGCTCCTCCTCCCATGACCTCGCCAGCAAATATTTTCAAGCAGGAAGTTAAAGCTGCACCTCTGATTCCTACACAGTTACTGTATGTATCTATTAATTAAACTGTATTATTTTAAATCATCTGCTAAATTTGATTCTAATTAAGAAGACCGACCGCTCATTCGCTGCGATCCTCCATCACAATTCAACAGATGACAACAGGCTATCTATTTTTCAACACTCATATACTCATTCTCATGCGTACACAGACATAAGATGAAAAGGAGACTTTGAAACATCAATGCTTTTGGATGGAAAACACAATTTAATCAAATGATTTGCATCGCTGTGTTCCTCCCTGACATCGAGTCTGTTTTTGGCTGCTCAGGTTTAGTACAGAAATACGACAGTAGCCCGGTTTCTGAGGGGTTTTCGCAATAGGTTCACATCTCTGATGGAACTGTAGGACGCGTTCAAATGATATAATACATTTGAACCGAAGCTGATTTGGAAAACGCTCTTCCTCTTTAAGGCCAGAAGGCATTGAACTGAACGAAGTCGCTCCAATTAGCTGGGATACATCATCGGCCGTCATAGATTTTCATCGAGTGTCTCTTAATCAAAGACAGTGGACTGTGGAGTTGAATGTCTCGTGGAGGGGTCGTGCCCCTCAATACGTCTCGCAGGGTTTTGTGCTGCGAGCCTCGCGCGGCTAGCCGAGCTGGAGGAGCGCTCCGGAGTTGCTGTCGCCACGGTGTGGGTCACAGACGGAGCAAAGCCTTATACAGCCTGACATGAAAATTATGTTTGCATTTTCATTTTTGGAGTGCTACTGGTTGTCATGAAACTCGGCCTGACAGTTCCTAACCACCAGGCAGCCGCGTGCCCCCGCCCCTCTCTTCTCTTTGGTTGTGGGACAGATGCTAGCCTGTTAGTCCTGTGACTCTGCTCGCGCCCTCCGATTGCAGGTGACAGATGCCAGGACCAGCAAGGTCCCTGTTTGAACATTGCTGTCACCGTCCCGCCTTAAGCTTAATGCACGACCTTTATTGTAATCAAGGGGATAAAATAAGGTACTAATGAGCCTGTGGGACTTGTGGGTCCTGAGATCTACTCTAACAAGGTTCCACACGTGTATGCATGTTGTCAGTGCAGAGGAAGGTGGAACGGCAAAGGACAAAAACAAGACTTTAGATCAAAACCATTTTAGAATTTTATTCTCAGTCTTATGAAGTCTTACATTCATCACAGTGCACAAGAAACGGAGGAAAACCGACTTATTAAATGCTGCATGTCTGCCTTCCTGTGTTGAATATGAAGTAGGCTTGGGCATTGAACCGTAATTGTCTTTGAGTAATGACCAAAACGCATCCAAAGCACAGATTATCCAAAATTGTATGAAAAAAAAAGAAAATTGCTGCTGAATGTCTGTTCAGATTCTTGGTCTTTGATCCTTGGTCGTTTTGCTTCAAAATTCTTCTACATTTATGGTTTTTTTTTGGAGTGCGCTGCTTTTTTGGAAAGTCATTAAACCAAAAAATGAATTTTTAGCAAAGTAAGGCATCCAAAAACATCTCTGAACTGCCAGTGGCAACAATTTTCAATCACTTTGCGTCCCTACTCAGGTAATTCAGTTTATAATTGATTCATTACTATTGATCCACTACCTTTGTAAATCATATTCTTCACAGACCTATTTTTGTGTGTGTTTTGTCTTTTATTTTGAATGTACCACTCATTTTAAAGTGTCTTAAAGAGAAACTCCTCAGCGCCCGCAGGCTTTCATTTATGATTTTCTTTCATTATGAGCTGTTATTCCTCTGTAACCTCTCATCTGTCTTTGCATTTTCTCAGCTAAAAATAGCTATAATGGATATATCAAATCAAGTAAGTTATGATTTCCATTGTGTTTGCACATTTGCTTCTAACGTTTCACCTGTGTGATCACCACTTAAACTGTCTCGTCCTCCATTTTGACTGTCCATCGTCATCCCTCATTATTATATTTTACATATGTTAACTCTCAGGATGTTGTCTGTTAATGACCGGATATTAATTCCAGTCGAGCAGTAGATGGTGCTACTGCTGTAGTTTACGTGTGGCTGAATTAATTCCGTGTAAACATGTAGTTTCAACCTTCCGGTAAATGTGTGCTTTTATTTCTGGAATCATTGGGATTATTCGAAATGAAACGGAGTGTGACAAGCAAGATAATGAATTATTAGAACATAGTGAGATGTTCTCCCAGTTTCTGTCCTGCCAGCAGAGGAGTGTGAACCTTGTGGGCCGTCCACTCCAAGCGTTACTGTAATAGGCTGCAAATCTGCCAGCGTGTTGTCTGGGAGAAGTGCTGTGTGTGTTTGACGTAGGGAGGATGAATAGTGGGGATCTGGAGCAGGAGCGTAATCTGCTAGACAGCTGACTGCTGAAATAATCATCTCTATTCTCCCGTTCTAGCTCCCAGACATTTTCTGGAGCTTTTCTCTGCCTCTTTTTTGGACATTTTGTTAGATTTGGCGCGCAGACACCGTCAGTCCATCTCACACACTCGATGGATATTCAGTTAAACTACAGAGGAGCGAGCGCTTGTTAATTTACATTGTCATCTCCTTGTTCGTAGAGCATAACAACGGTTACAGAACACCTGAAAGCCTACTTATTAATTCATGTTTATTATGAGTAGCAGAGCAAACGTCAAATCCAACATTTCATTGGAGGCTTTTTGCCGAGTGGCTAAGTGGTGCGCAATAGAAATGAGGTTTTTTTTAAATTATTCAACTATTAACAATCTTGTGTCGGAGAGAATTTACCACAAAACAGCTGATTATGCTTAGTTTGATGTGGCAAGATATTTTATTAACACCAACATCCTCAAAAAGGGTTTTATTGAAATCAAATCTTAGATAATCCATTCAATTGTACAGCTGCTGATCTGATTCCTCTTTATTTGGCAGTAAAGGATGATGGCCCCGTGGTCAACTCATCAGCTTATCAGTACCAGTCAGCTAAACTCAATCCCCACTCAGCCATGGAGGTCTATAGGGGCCCCTTTAGTGGAGTAACTACTGTGTCAGTCCCATTGGTAAACAACCGCAAGGGAAGTCTCCTGCCCCCCAATGATCCTGCTGCTCTGAGCCTCAGCTTCACGGGCTCCAGGGATCTGGTCCACACAGGCCGGCTAGGAGCTGCCACACGCCTCCAGCGCGCACGCAGCCTGCCGGTGAAATACAGATACCACCCCGGCCTCTTGAATAACGTCACACTGAATCACAGGCACTGTAAGGCTCGGCGTCTGTCTCCAAAGCCCTAAATAGGATCTAGATGGGTTGTACCGCACTTGAATCTGTAATTCGAGGCTGCTTTTGCATATTTCAGCGCTAAGATCAAGTGTTAAAGCTCCAAAAGAGCCCGTCGCCCATCATTAATAAAGTAGCTCGCTGTTGATCCAGGGTTTAAGTGCCTTCACGGTAAAGTCAAGTGTCGAAAAATCTGAGCAGTAAATATGATAGCTTGGCTTCTTCCCTGACCAAAAAAAAAAAAAAGGACTCTTAAATCTGCTAAACCTGACACAGTAAGAATCATTAACGGGCTAGCTTTAGCTTCGAGCGTACAAAACTTTGTTTTGGTAAGATAACGGACATTTTTGGACTTGAAGCGTAGCTCTAGCGCTATACAGAGACCAAGGAAAACCAACAGGAAGCCTGACAAAATAAATTTGCCTGATTGGAAACTACAACACCATCTAGAGTCCCTTTGGGGTTCCTCCCTCACAGTGTTTGGCAGGCTTGTACTCAACTCCACAACAACCAACCAATGCATGCGCTTGTGATGCTGGAGTGGTTGCATGTGTAGCATTCCTTACTAATGACCCAGTGTGTGCAGCTGTCAGCTGTGAAACATTAAATATTGAACAGGCCAACCAAGATGTGAAGGACCAGTGTGTTGTAGCTTCTCTCTCCACTGGATGCCCCCATAATTTGACATTTTCCATTACAGTGTCACACACAGACATGCTAGCAGTGCTTGAAATTGTGTTTTCATCTCCAGAGGAGCATGATCTTCAAGACATTATTAATTTTAATGGACGCTCTTTTAGTTTCTTTGTTAAAAAAAGGGAAAAAAAAGGTCCCGCTGAAGCTTGTGAATCATTTAATGTGTATTTCTCATTGTACCACAGCATGACCTGTGACAAAATATGGCTGTTAAAATGCGATCGGCGAACGCTTACTGTTTGTGTTTATTTTACCGAGCAGTACGGAGGTACGGAGCGATTTTCCAGAACATTCCAGGCATTAGCTTGGGAAAATATTTGCCTGATTGTTTTCACTCCGGGCTGACAGTTGTAATTAATTTCCAAACCGTATGAGTAACTCCGTGCAGTTTTGTGTAATAGCTAAGACAACGGCTAAGGGGCATCTCAGCTGTACATAAATTACACAGGCACCGGGCCCAGCCTAATTACATGAGCCAAGGGTGTCACTCCCAAGATGAAGAGAGGCCAGCAATCCGCTCTTGCACAAAGGAGCCTTATTTATAATGTTGCATTGCCTGATATTTATTGTTGTTACCTTAATTAAATGAGAACGTGAGCAATTAGCACAATCCAGCAAATAAGGCTGGAAGTGAGCAAAAAGCATCGGTGTAAGGAAATGAAACACACGTGGAAAAGATTAGCTGGATACAACACACATCTGCTTCATGTGGGGTGTTCATAATGCGTGGGTCTAAATAATTCTCTGGATTAACGTGGTCATTTGAACAGATTGCTCTCGGTAACCGATACAGTAGTTGGCATGATGGTTGATGATGCCACTATTGCATGTTTGCATCTTCATACACAACCATGCAAATGATGTGCTAATGTCTCCTGTCGTCATCATGCAAACACTGGACTGTTTTCTGTTCCTTCCTCAATACACACGACTTCACTTTCCACTCCGTGTCTCTTTGAATTCACTGACCTCCATTTATGTTCTGCTGTGCTCAGAGTGATTTAAACATTTGTCTCTGTGTGTGTGTGTGTGTGTGTGTGTGTGCGCACGTGTGACCGCATGTGCTTAATTCACACTCTTATACCGTTCCCTCTTCTTGCAGTTCAAGAGGACCAACAATTGGCGCTGTCGCCTAAAAAAAAGCAACGTAACGGAGGCATGAGGAACTCTCCGAACACCTCGCCCAAGATAATGAGGTAGGACATCGCTGATGAAATTTCTGCCGCGTGTTATACACGGCTAAACTGATTTCTTCTACGAAATACATCCTAAAAGAACATAGTGCGTGGAAGGTTTCCAGGTTGCAGTGACAGCCACTGAGCTCCGTAGCTCTTAAACAGGCCTGGCACTAATGACAGCACCAACCAGTCAGAGAGGCTCTAAGGATGGATAGCCCAAGGCTATTCATCTATTGTCGGATCCCCTCTGAGCTCTTTTCAGCACGTAAGGCCACAGATGATATGTATCATCACAATCAAAAGCGAATTCAAATGCTACCTTGCTTTTATCTTGTCCCATAAAATTAAAGAGGCCTTTATTGATTTTGACTGGAGATAATGCTGTTATTCAATGCCAAGCCATTATAGGTTAGGTCATAATAATACTCATTGTCATTAAGTGCCACGTTAAAGGGACACCAAGGGCTACGGCTTTAGGTATACAAAGTGCAATTGTTCAGATGGAACTGAATTAAAAGTGAAAGATAACTTTGTTGTCCCTTTGCTAATGGCTGCTGTTCATCTGGCGTTTAGAAATTAAATCCATGTGTGCCCTGTATTCTTTGTAATGGCTTGTATTGTTGCTATTATTACATTGAAAGACAATACAACTTAATCACATAGTTCGAAAATGACTCGGTACTTACGTGGGGCGTAGTAGAATTGAGTACTTTTGATTATTGATCTAATTTCAATAGTTTTCATTGCTGCAGTACAAATTCTCAGACACTGGTGATTGCAGTTGTTTACACTGATAAATTAAGAAACCTCATATCACAATTTTTAGATTTTTAATGATTTAATTCACGTGAATACACCAATAATTTAACCCTGACAGGGAACAGTCTTCAATGTGAGTACCATTACTGAGTACAACCTGAGTACACTTTACAAGTCGTTATTGTTTACTTTTATTCGTAAAAGTACAATTTCGATGCAGGACCTTTACTTTTTTTTTGTGTTTTTCTGTTGTGGTGTTAGCATTTTTTCTGTTGTGACGCTTTTGTATACATCTTTCATCACATATCCATGTTCTAAAGGCTTTATACTACACAGGAACAAAGCGTCATGCTGTACACCAGCAGACAAGGAAGCCACTGTGGCACAAAGAAATGATTTATACACATAATTTAGGTGTTTGCCTTTGATGTGTGGCCTGTGTTTGTTCAGGGCGTTTGCCCTTGTTTGATTCGGTTCAAAGTGATGTCAGAGTTGAATTGCTGCAGGTGATTTCCTGACTCACGGGTGAAAAAAAAAAAAAAAATCAAGCTTTTATGTGTCACAGCCGTCAGCTAAATATCAACCCACCAAATCAATCCATTTATTTGCCATGCTAATACAGCGTACGATGCAGGTGGAGATGTTTTTCATGCGATCGGAGCGGCGTGTTCGCTGCTCGCACGCCGGAGAGGGATTCGCTGCGGTAGCCTAAGGGATACTTCATTTCTACAAGCGGAGAAAAAAAAACATCTGGGTGTTTACTATATCAAATGTGTTTTTACAGGACCTGCGGCCTCAAGGCCTTTGTAAATAAGTAATGATCAGCAGATTGGCTGTGGGTTCTGAGGAGAGGGCTTTTGTCAGTTTGCATGATGGGAAGGATTTTCCATAGACTGTCTTTTACTTTTGTTTATATTGGCCAGTGCAGGAAGTACTTAGACCTTTTGAAGTAAAAACTGCAAATGCTTAATAACAAGTTAAGGTCATGCATCTGGGTTTCCTTTACATAACTATGTGCTTGTAGTGTTAGCGAGTAGTAAAGTAATTAACTGAAATGAATGAGTAAAACCTTGTATGTGCTGTTGAGGGAGCTCAGTTGAAGGGAGGAACAGAAAGATGGGTTTATCACATGCTGAGTGTGTAATCTGATTGTTCAAAGTAATCAGATACATGTAATGCAGTAGTAGTGTACTGTAGCAGTATCATTGAAATGTAGGACCGGGGAATGAAAAATACCAAAGTAGAGTAGCAGAACCTCACATTTGTACTTGGTTGCGTTCCTCCACTCCAGTGCTGCAGTAAAGCCCTGCTCGTGCCGCGATGAACGCTGATACAGAATAGAATCTCCACAATAAACCCGTTGCTCTCGCACAGTCTGTTTGTGTCAGCTGTCATTACGCCCTTCTGAAGACACCTGGCCTGATGCTTTGCCGTCCTGATGCGTGAATCCTGTCTGATGTGTCATCTTACAACCAACGCAGCGAGTTGTACCGCTTATCACTTTGAATGTTAAGAAGTACGCGAACAGAAATGACACTCACAGGCTTGTGTGTGCCGAGTGCCGTGCAGTGAACCGTGCAGGAGATGAAAGCAATCAGCTGTGCAAGTGAAACTGTTTCATCAGCAAAGGAACAAGTGCGCTTTTCAATCTTAGAAATTAACACCGCCTCTACAGGCTCCTCGGTGGGTCGCACGGCACATCTAATTGTGGAAAGTCACAACACGTTTGGTAACGTCGGACCGCACCGTGACACGCGCGTCATGACGGCTACGGCGGCACAGAATAGTAACAGGCCGTCAGGGCTGACAGTGAGAGATAGCTATCCTGGCAGAGCTCTGCCTCACAGTCATCTCCACAAGGACGAACCAAAGTGACAGCAGCTCCACCGATCCAGCACCGCAGCATTCCACCTCTGATGAAATATTTAGCCCAGGTGTAAAACTACTAAATGCTTTCAGTCACATTTAAGCAGGAGGTTTTGATTTGAACCCTTTTTTATGCTTTGTCCTCTTTCACTCTTTATTTTTCAACAGCCCGTTACACTTCTTCTTTAAGGGGCCAATACCTGTGTTTACATAGGAAAGAATCAGAAATGACCTGCATGTTCAAATATGAATGGATGCAAATAATAATAGAAGTTCATGGAATTCTCCCCTGAACTGAGCCTTCATTTGTCCATTTCGATTGATGGAGCGTGGCCATCACATTGATTTGTCATTCATATATGCACAAAATGGATGAATGACAAAGGATAAGATACGACACGATACATATGATAGAATACGATTTGATACGATACGATATATGATACGAAAGAATAGATAGATTTATTAATCCTGACTGAAATTCTAGTGCCAGAGATTGCTCCAAAATGACAGTAACATAGAATGAAAACAGTAGAAAGCAATAGAGTCCTAAGTGTAAAGTGAAATATAACATGTAAAATGTCTCAGGAGTAAATGCAGAATAACAGTGCCTGATAGGAAAACCAGAGAAGCAACAGAAGTCAGGTGAAAGTATAAAAGTAAGATAAACATATGTGAGATAGAAAGTTGTGTTGCATTCAAGGACCTGTGTGTTGAAATACCAAGGAAACTCCAAACTGTATGTGTTAAGATATTTAATAATTGATAATAACAAACGTAAAACGTCAGATAATTACTGTATTACAGACATCATCAGATCTGCACATAAGCAGCGTGCATTTACGCATGGACGCCCTAACAGGGAAAGTGCGTGAGAGAGAATCTTGCGTAGTCACAAGTGTATTTCCCTGTTGCTCTGTTTTTTTTTTCTCTTCAACCTCTGTGTGATTCTAAAAATATACTTTATGTAACATACTTAGATACTGAGTGGTAAATTCTGTCGATGTACACTGTATATCGAGTGCATGTAAACATGAGGACTTAGAGCCAATTCGGAGTACCTCAAACAAAGGGTTAAACCATACATTTTGTTTTATAATCCTACCCTCCCTGGATTTTTAAATTATACATTTTTTGCTGACAATCTGACCCTTTTTAAAAAATAAAAATACAAAAAAATCAGCCCGTAATAACAGGTGAAGGACAGGGTTTTTCCATTATCTTGGATAACAGCATAAGTAGAGAATTTACTGAAGATATCTGTGTCCTTCCAAATTAAAATTGCATTGACAGATGGGAGTCAGGGGAGTAGAAAGTGATAGTAAAGACATTAACTTCTCAGACTGCTCTCATTCTTGAAAGGACTTCCAGGTCTTGCCTGGGGGTTTAAGCCCACAGGCGGGTATTTTTCCTTTTCTTTTCTTTTTGGCTTAATTCTACTGGAGCCTGAGGGATGTTCGTTTCAGTCAAAACTTTCACATATACTTAACGCGCTACTTCAGATAGTGTTTTTCTCCAGTAAGGATGGATTAAACAGATGCTCTTCTTATGTAGGAAAGACAAGAAAGTACTGAAAAGATTTTGGACAGAGACACGAGGCTCCTCTCTGTGTTTTCATGAACTCTGTTCTGGAAGTGAAGACATTACAATCTACATTCACATCTGCAGGGAGTTTACTATAAGATACTCTGACAATACACATCTGTCAGGCAGGTCGGTATTTTCATTTGGACCATTTTGTTATTGTAACTTTTTATTTATTCTTTGAACGGTTTGGCTTTTCATTATTTGACCTGCAGTGTTATTAGTTAGTGGTTAGATTTGTATAATTTTATTATTTGATGCTTAGCCAATCATAATTTCTGAGGAGTCTTCATTGTTTGGAGGACCTTTGCATATTTGGCCTGAATATTTATAATTAGAAGATGTTAGCATACTTGTTGTGGTCATTTGTTATTTGTTATTCTGATTAAGATGACAAAACCACAAGTCGTGTTCTTGATCAGCTTTTGGAGGGTTTAAGCTTACCGCCACGTTCAGTGAAATCAGTTTATGCAGCCCGGCTCTGATAAAACTTTAATGTCCTTCACTTTGGAAAGCAAATATGATTGGGCAAATTGTTGAAATATTTAAAGTGCGGTCTGTTAAAGCTTTTACCACTGTGCTCAGCGCGTCAGGATCTGTACGCAGTAAGGGGGTGTAATTGCCTCTCCGTGCTCATGCCAGTCAGCGCAGTGTGTCGCTGCCATCTCCTTCCGCCTGGCTGCTGCTGCCGATGTCACTCTGCTGGATGACATGGCAGCTTGGCTGGCATTTCCGCAGATGGCCTCTGACGGGAATGAACGAAGGAAAATGCAACTTTTTTTCAATACGAGAGATGTATTTGTGCACAGACATTCCCATGCTCTTCTGATAGAAGCGCTGTATTTAAAGATAAAATGGCATTTTTTAGCCTCCTGTGAGATCGGCTGAGAAAAGCAATGGTTACCACAGTCACTCTTAGCTGTGTTAAAGTGTTTCTCTAAGCAAGCATCTGTTTGAGATTGCACTCATTTTATACAGCAATCATTCATCAGATCATATTCTTCAGGTCATTGAGCCAAAAAACAATACAGCATTTCAGGAAGTATTTCTGATGATTGTATTTGAAATATTAAGTAATGTTACAAATTCTTGTATTTTGTATTTCGTTATTTTGAATAAATACTGTCACTTTTAGTCAACATGCAGTGGTAAGCTTTATAATTAAAAAAGAATCTCCCAGCTAAATTTTCCTAGAACCACATGTAGCTTCGCTAAGTGGGGACTAGCTACGTCAAACACTGTGTTAGCATCAGAGAAGACATCTAAAATGATGTAGGAATGGTGTGGTTTACTTTGTTTTATATGGCAGTTCGTGACAATGGACATTTCACTTGCATTGAGAAGGTTTAAAATGAGAGTATTAGAGGGCAAGTTTAGATAGCTAGCTACCTAGCCAGCAGCTAATGGTAGCTAATTTAGAACTAAATCACTGAATAATTGTGAAATAGTGATGGACACGTACAATGTCTGTGCTTTCAAACAACAAAGCATTTCAAAGGTAAGCCTATATAATATTTTGTATATTCAAACTACCAAATACTGTTTTTATTTTGAAACTTGACACAGCATTTATTTGGATACATTTACAAAAGGTTTTTTTTGTTGTTTTTGTATCAAAATTCCTTTTCATGTATCTTTCACAGTCCCACTCCTTAATGTTTTAACAATGTAAATTCTAGCCAAAATTGAAGTGTTTGTGATGAAAAAAATGTTTACACTACACTAGTCGAGTGGTTTTTTATGGCCACGAAAATCCTAGAACAGTAATGGAATTGTTTATTTGCAGTATTTCCAGGAATGGACATGTATTGGAAAACGACGAAAGGGGATTTTTTTTTTTAGTTTGTTTTATTTAAAATTTCTAGAAAAGTCTTAGAACTTTTTAAACTTAATAGCAATGGAACCAATTTAGCAACATAAAATATGGACGTTGTGCAGCTTTTTACAAACACAGCTGATTCATGCAAACCGTAAACATCCACCCGGCTTCCGTCACTTAGTTGGCTCAGTAGCTGCTGAGCAAAGCCCAGACGCTCCTCTCCCTGGCCATGTTCTTCATCTCTTCCTGTGGCGATCCCAGCACTTTTCCAAGCCAGATGGGATATACAGAATAATCCCTCCAGCTCATTAAACTGTTAACTGTTGTGCAAAGGCGCAGTACCAGAGCGAATGTACTTCTTCCCCTGCATATACTGTAGTAACCTTTGCTGTAATACATTAAGGTTAAGTGTGGATGAATGCTTCCCTTGTCATTTCTGTCCACCTCTGATTGATGCTCTATGGTTTATCACGTACTCATTTCTCTGTAGTCGATGATGATGATGATATTCATGGTCTTTCCCCTCCCTCCCATCTTTGTGTTTGATTAGACACGACCCCCTACTCATCCCGGGGAATGAACCGATCGAGAGCATGGATGAGAACGTAAAGAAATACGACTCCACGGGGATGTTTCACTGGTGCCCGTCCAAAGACATTGAGAAGGTCATCTTGGTGGGTAAAGCTTGCTCACTCCCGACACGTCATTTGTCCCCAACACTCTTCACTGCGGTGACAGATGTGTCATGTCACAAAACGCCATCCGAGGTTGACAGGGCACTTAAACATCCCATAATGAGGTGTTTGACGTGTCATTTGCTATATGGGGCCCTGTACAAAGAACCTTTCTTGTACTGACACATATGCTGCTTTTCAGAGTAACTGAAAGAGATGAAAGTAACCAGAAAACAACAAACGTTCCTGTCTTTTGTTCCCTCTCTCTCTCTCTCTCTCTCTCTCTGTCTTGCTCTCTCTCAGACTCGGAGTGAAGCAGCCATGACAGTTCTGAGCGGACATGTGGTCGTGTGCATATTTGGAGATGTGAAATCCGCTCTGATCGGTCTCCGCAACTTTGTCATGCCGCTGAGAGCGAGCAACTTTCACTACCACGAACTGAAGCACATTGTGTTTGTCGGTTCCCTTGAGTATCTGAAGAGGGAGTGGGAAACTCTCCATAACTTTCCAAAAGTCTCCATTCTTCCTGTAAGTACCCGCAAACACCAATCACAAATAATAAACTTTGAAATGACTTTGACGAACTCTATCTGTTTTACTTCAGTTTTTCATTCAAATGTTTACAGAGGTGACTCCAACTGATTACAGTGTTTACATAGCTACAGTTATTTACTGTAAGCTCATGTTGATTTATACTGATTTCTATCTAATTATGTTTCCATGATGTTTGAAAAAAAAAAAATAATAGGATTAATAACGATTAATAACATCAACTCTGAGTATGCTTATAGTCATAGAAAGTAAAGAAAATTGCAAATGAGCTGCTACTTATTGTGCACACGTCCCCAACAAATGAAACAACAGATAATGTAGTTTTTCAGCCAGATGTTTTTATTATTTGTTTTAATAATAAAATACTGATCATACATTTGAAAAAATAAAAAAAGCTCCAAATAACTGGTCCCCCAAAATAATAATTAAGAAATGCTTGAAGTATCTATTTTTTTTTTTTGTGCTGCTAATGGTATTTTTAAAATTGAGTTTTCTTTTGGATTGTTGTTTTTCTGTTGAAATTTGTCTCTATTTCTTTATTTACCGTAAAAGAAACAAAGAAGTTTAAAGTAATTTGCCATAGGTTTTTATTTCCTCAAGAACAAACATTTGTACAGTCCAGTTTCTGCTTCAGTGTGTCTTATTGATTTTCTTATTCCAATTTTGACCTGTTTTTTAAATTTTCAAAATAAAATACAATAAATAAAAGTTGGTTGACAGCATAAAGGTTCAGGCATAAGCAGGCAGTTTAAAAGAGCTGTATGTTGAATTCTTTGCCGTATTGCATACGTCTCCTCTCACAGGGCACACCACTGAGTCGAGCAGATCTGAGGGCTGTCAACATCAACCTGTGTGACATGTGTGTCATCCTGTCAGCCAATCAGAACAATATTGACGATGCATCACTGCAGGACAAAGAATGCATCTTGGCGTCGCTCAACATCAAATCCATGCTGTTTGATGACAGCATTGGGGTCTTGCAGGCTAACTCCCAAGGTAAGGAGTGCCCGATCACAGTTCAAGGGACAGTACCCTGGCACACAGAGCGCCCCCACCCTCACTGGGTACTGCCTGGGTGACCTGCTGTCACTTTTTCTGACAAACCGGAGTGACTATTCCTCAGGTTACTGTAACAAAAGCTTTCCTCACTGATTTAAATGGGGCCAACAAGCACAGAGTTGGCAGAAAGCCTTCCTGACCAGGCACAGTTTACATACAGTCAGTGGTGTGAGACATTTTGAGATTTTTTAATTAAGTAAAGTACCAATATCACATTGTAAAACGCTCCATAAATCATACATCCAGTTTTTACTCATTAAAAGTAGCAAAGTATCTCAGCTTTCTTTCTAACTTAGCTCATTGTTTTAGTTTTCCAGTCGATAAATACACACAACAAATCTTACAAAAACCACGGGCAGTTCTTTAAAAAAAACAAAAACCCGACTGTATTGTACCTGTTCAATACTTAACGGAATGAAGAGTAAATATTTAGATTTTAGTACCTCATAGACGTGTCTTATAATACAGTACTTAAATTGATGTACAGGGTGACTTCCCGTCTTTGCTTCCTGCTTCTATGTTTGTCACACGAATAGTCACAATGACATTAATTCATATAATTTATGAATATTACATGATGCAGCTTGTATAAAGATGGCCTTCAGTAATGGTCACTGTTTGGCTCTGAGTGCTTTTAGAAACCTTTTGACCCGTGGAGAGAAAAACGACTCTGCCAATTTTTAATACATGTATGACCCCGCATTTGCCTGAGTCAGCAGGAAGTGATGGATGTCAAAACATGGCCTATGTATAATACATACAGCATCACTGATTTAATGTGCTTACTTGTCAGTCTGAGGAAAGCAATGAATGTCAAGTCAATTTGAATTCCATCTTGCGTCACTTATTTTCCTATTTCATGGCTCTGTACTGTACACTGTGTGTGCGCACACGTGTGTGCGAGGTTTTCAGTCTGCACGCACACAATCTAAGGGAAACAAAATGAGCAGTATGTCACATCTATTATATATAACCTAATATTGGACCTTGTCAAGAATATTGTAACATCACACTCAGCAACTTTATGCCTTACCAACGGCTGGAAATGGATAAAATGGCAAAACACATTTGTTCTGCTGATGTGCCTGTTTGTAGCATGTGATGAAATACTGAATATTGCATCAACAGATATTCTTTATGATGTGTGTTCACGCAGGCTTCACACCGCCAGGAATGGATAAATCGTCCCCTGAAAACAGTCCAGTCCACGGATTAGTAAGGCAGACATCTGTCACAACTGGAGCAAATATTCCCATCATAACAGAACTAGGTATGTGTGGTTTTTAATTCCACATTTGTGTTGGATAATTGAATTGGTAGCTTCACTGTTTCTGGTACAAATATTGTATGCACTTTTTTTCAAGTCACGTAGATGTACACAGATCTGGATAGTACAATTTCAGGCATTAGGATTCGTTGACATTTGAGGTTTTTATACCCAATTCTGCCCATTTGTTTTTGCCCATATCTGAGTTTTTGACAGCCTCTTTTAACTTTACATGTTTTGTTTCACTGAAATAATATACAGTATGTATACAAATAATATGTACCTGTGAATCAATGTATCAAATCATGTAAACATTGTCATTTACACCTGGCACACATTTGCCCACCAGGTGGACTCTCCTCTTACTCTGTTCACGCATTACTTCATTCAGGGAAATGTCCATGATGTCTTGTTCATATTTTCACCTTGACAGACTGAATCCCATTTTAAAGGCAGAGAAGAAGAATTAGACCGGTTGTTGCAGTTTGGGTGTACACAACAATAATTGCTACGTTATTCCATACGTGGGCAATGGCGAGGAAATTCTAATCCGTATTACACAATGATGTGTCTCATTGACACGTATCAGATTCATTTCCACACGCAGGACTAACCGTTCAGTGCAAACAGAAACATTAGAGGCTGTCAAGGCTCGGTCACCAGTGCTAAAAGTCTAGATTTTATGTTCTCTTCTTCCTGACCTGCTTCAGTAACTGTTTTTCCTCAACACTTGTCCAGCACCATTAGCAAAACCAGGCAAAAAACTGCCTGTGATTTCATTCGGACAGGATAAAAGCAGTGGGACCAGCATACAAATGATAACTGAGCTGGGTAAGAAGTGCCTCTGTCCTGTAAATGCTGCTGCCTCCATATCAGCTTTCTTTTGATTTCACTCTCGCTGCACAAGAGGCTCAGCCCATTCCCATAGCATCACTTTGAGCACATTTTACCCTCGGTTCTGGTTGAAATTGCCTGCCTTGTTTCGGCCCTTTATCTCGAAGCTAAATTTTCCCTTTTATTTTCTTAAGAATTGCAAGGGCCTTTGATCCCTCTGAAGTTTTCACAGCATCTTCTCAGATCATATTCTCTGGCCAGTTCGCTCTTTCATCTCTGCCCTGTCAATATGACATTTATTTTTGCACTGTGTCCTCACACAAGTTGCAGTTCAAAATTTGACATCATTACGTTCTTTCAGCTGTTGCATGTGTTGTTGTGCTCAAAGATATCTTCAAGAAAGTTCAGAGGCGATGAGACACTTTCATTTGTTTTGACATACAAGTACAAATAATTGGAAGTTCTGTCTTGGATTTACAAGACAAGATTGTTGTTACTGATTCTGACCTCAGAGGAGCTCATGGCTTTGAATCGAGGCCTGGAGATTTGACAATATGCATGGTGGCATGATAGTGCATGAATGATACGGAATGTGGCAGAGGCAACAAAGCCTGACACAAATTGTTGTTTCAAGAAAGTGTGGTTGTGTCCAAATTTGTCAATGCAGTGATTTCTAATACAGTCCGTATCTGTAGCTGCAGACTGTTGTGCACAATAGAGCCCCAACGATACATCAACAGGTCAATATTATTAGCTGATATTTGCTTTGACTTTACTTGGCATACGCGTTGTTTAGTTTTATTCAACGTCAACTGTCACTCACTAAGAATTACATTCATGTGCAACTAATGCAACTAACACCAGAATATGTTCTTAATCAACATTTTGGCAAAAACCTACAATTGGACAGAACAGAACATCTGCAAAGCGTGCAATGCCGGCAGTTTTTGGAGATGTGGTCACTTTGAATGTATCTGCAGCAGTTTTGTTTTCCCATAACTTCCACTTAACTGAGGCCACTTGGTTAATTTTAATTTAAGAATGTCGACTCACATCATAATGATTTTTGCTGTCCTGTATCAATGCTGCCTGTATTTTGCACAAAATATGACAGTCAATGACACAGAGACCCCACAACTCAATCAATCTCCCATTCACGCCTATGGTGGACGTATGTAAAATCTCATTTTAGATTTTGATTTTTGTGACGTTCAAATATCAGCGTTAATATTGGCCTAAAAATCCAGTATTTGTTGGGGTCTGGTGTACAACCACTGTATTGGGCTGTTGGTCCTCACTGACATCACATTTGTTTCCTCCTCTTCACTTTAATCCAGTATTTGCCTGATGTTCTGCTTCAACACTTAATCCATGCTCGTCTAATCACGGAAGGAATCCGAGGGTGTTCTTCATATGTGCATTAATAAACTAGTCAGATTGTTGCCGATTTGACGTGATCCTCAAGGTGTCTATTCTTCCAAGGACAAACCTGTCTGTTGGATTGGAGCAGGTTTATTCTCTGTGAACAGGATTAGACCTTAACTTTTTACATAGTTGATTCAGGGAGTGAATAATGGACAATCGGTGTGTTAATACTGCTAAGAGAATTCCAAATTTAGAGAAGAGTTAGTGATCGCCAAGATCCTTTTGTATATACCGAAAAATTCTCTTTAGAGAGTTGGGATGGAATAATCCATATAGAGTGTATCCTTGAATCGTCCCGAGCACTTAAAAAAAAGTAACAATACCCATATTTCTATTTACTGATCATCATTAAGTGTGCTGCTCATTGTGCTCTCTGTAGGCTTCTCACATCTTTAGTTCATATCAGCTCTCTTTTGTACTTTGGCTGCCTTAACAGTGTCACCTTTGGTTTTAATAATTTCCTTGAATTTCTCATATGCTTCAGAGAGATTAGAACATCTGGGATATGTCATCTGATCTTGTATTTATTAAGCTAGATATGAAGAACACCCCTCTGGTTTGATGTTTAATGCAGTAAAGGCAGAATGAGAATGTGAGTAAGCACTGTTGCATATTTACCCCACAGTGAACGACTCCAATGTTCAGTTCCTGGACCAAGACGATGACGACGACCCTGACACAGAGTTGTACCTCACTCAGCCGTTTGCCTGTGGGACGGCCTTTGCGGTCAGCGTGCTGGATTCATTAATGAGTGCTGTAAGTCAGAATCATTTAGATATTAAGTTCTATCACAGATTTGTTGCAGTGACTGATATACAGCTGGTTTTCCGTTTGTTACTGTAAATTTCAGGTCAGCTGAATCTCTAATAAAATCATTTACCTCCACTCTTTATCAGTAAAGCACAATGTACAGAAAGATTAGATATTAATTGCGCTAAAATACTAATGAGAATCTAAAAAAACCGAAATTCGTACGTGCAGGTCCATGTTTACGTTTATGCATTTGGCAGATGCTTTTACTCACAGCAACCTACATGTCAACCATTCACATACTGACCGTACAGGGATCCATGCAAGGCAGCGACCTGCTTGTTGGGAGCAAATAGGGGTTCAGTGTCTTTCTCAGGGACCCATCAGCATAGGAGCAGGGGATCAAACCAGCAACCTTTCAAACACTGGGTGATTTTAGTAAAAAAAACAAAAAAACATTAATACCCCCATTAGTGTCGCAATGTATCCCGATCTAAATTGTTTAAACATTTATTTCACAATATTTTTTAATCTAAAATGTAAGGAAATAAAAAAAAAGGAAGGTAAATTCGAAGAAATATAGATTCAATAGGGGATGTGGATACTTAATACAGAAATGCCAGACTGGTTTTACATAATAAATGAAGTGAAATGCTGTTGACCTGCAACCCTTAACGTTTATTTCCTATCACACATCTGAAGAAAATTGGTATCAGGGCAAATCCGAGTATAAAAGCTCTGTCTCCAAAAATGTAGGTATTCTGTGCTAAAACAATAGATGACAAGACTGGAACTTGTAGTGGGCATGAAGGCTTCATTTGTCTGCCTTTCAGTTTGAGAGTGGTTAGAACAAAGCTGCCTTGAGTGCGCTCGGCGAAGACAAAGGTAATGCTACCTAATGGACGGGCCTCATCCATCAACTTAGTCAATAGTGCTGTCAGCAGCTGAGGGAGATGTCACGGCGCTGTACGAGCAGGAGGAGACAGGCCCCTGCACCGCTGACAAAAGGCCACACATCAGCCCTCCCTTCATCACATCAACTCAACAATAACGGCTGGTAATTAAAAAAGTTAATAACGTCACCGAGGAAACACGTGATCGGGTACCGCAGTCACAAGATTAACATGCAGGCCGTGAGTTCTGTTCCTCCGAGGGACGGGAGTGACCAGGGCTGTAGCAGAGTTACGTAAATATTGAGGTCAGGACTCCTTAATTAGGGTTCCATACAATACAAAAATCAATTTACAAATCGATTTTTCTTCTCACTTTTGTTGCCTGGAAACCCATTGATTGTTCTCTCTGCTGTAAACTTGAATGTCTTTTCTCATTTTCACCTGGACTTTTATGTCCCTTTACATAGAAATGTTGTTGTGTTTTGCCCAAACCTGATTCTTCTCACCTTAGACGCAGGACATGTGGGCAAGAAAGTGAGTAAAATATAGCTTTGTTAATGCTGCTACACTAATTATAAAATCAGATTTTCACAATTTATTCTATCTAAACACTGAGATACAGATTTTATAACACTGAACCCTGTATAAACCACTTCCGGAAACAAGGAATATAATATAATAATATAGAATATAGCTGTTATTTAGATGGGGATAAAATCCAAGAAAAAAAATAGATTTTTATGACAACAATAAATTTCACTGTAGTGTATTTTTTGTTTTTATATAAAGCAGCACATTGTGATTGTCGTAGCCCGATAACACTACGTTGTTGTAATTTAGCGTTGTTTCTCCCAGTTTCATTTTTCTTTTAGTCCAACACATTTTTTCACTGAGCTCTGTCCTGTCTGTAGGCAGTTTGCATGTGTGTGTGTATTCATTGACACACACAAGACAGCCATGGCACCAATGCGATATATACAGTATATCTATCTATCTATCTATATCTATCGATATATAGATATATGCAGATATACATCTATATATATGCATATATATATATATAGATATATATGAAGTTTTTACATTTTCATGGGGAAAATATATCCAAAGTGTGTTTCTTTAATTTGTCCTGAAGATATCCACCTTTACTCCAAAACATATGGCGACACAGTCAGGGGAGTCGGCGTGTCCTGTAGTAATTGGTGCATGTCGTCTTTTCACTCGGCATCATAAAAGAGCCGGTGTCAGAGAGCAGCTGTCACCGTCTGAACAGGGTTGTTAAGGATTAACCCTCCCTCTACTTTCACTCCTTCAGACATACTTCAATGATAACATCCTTACTTTGATCCGGACGCTGGTCACTGGCGGGGCCACGCCAGAGCTGGAGGGCCTGTTGGCAGAGGAGAACGCTCTACGGGGTGGATACAGCACGCCGCAGACCCTGGCCAACAGGGACCGGTGTCGGGTGGCACAGCTGGCCTTGTATGATGGGCCCTTTGCAGACCTTGGGGTAAGCGACTGGTCCTGTCACCCAAAGGTTGGATTTGATTGGGTTGGGTTGGGTTGATTCTAAAACCAGACATGTTGAGTGTTAAGTAAATTCAAAGTGCTCAAAATATCAGCTGAGGTTTTTTCATTCACCAGTGGGTTTACATGCACATAACAGTCCCTCCAGGAAATCAGATCGCAAAAATTGATGTTAAGTCTACGAAATTTGCCGTGGTTTGCAAAATTCCTGTGATTTCTTCAGATTAAATGTCCAAATTAAAGCAAATAAATCCAAAGTCTGCAATATTTGCAATGGCTAGCAATTTTGGTAAATTCCTCCCCGACAAAGTCCAAATCTAGAGCAGTAACAGTCGCCATGGAGACACACAATTTTTTTTCCCATAGACTTGCATTTGTTGCCAGTTCCTGCAATTTTTGCACTTTGTGTCATTTTCTGCAATTTTACCACAAAAAAAAAAGAAATCACATAAAACTCCACAAATTACAGCGCAATTCTTGAGAAAATGCAACGCAAAATGAAGCTATTTGATCGCAACAATCACAAAAAAACTGTGAAATCCTGGAGGGACTGACATAAACACGTCAATTCACTCTGAGGCGTTGAACAGTTTCCCCTGCTCATCATGTAACCATGAGAATAAACCAGGCTTTAAAGATTATGCAAACAGGAATCTGAATCACTGAGGTGTTTTAATCGTACACATCGAGTAAACCACTTTCACTATTGTGCAACACTTCACGTATACTCAGGAGGACCACGTCTTAGCTGCACGTTTGCCTTCGCAATATAGCGTAGTGCAGGTATAAATGAAGAGACTGTCGGTGTGATTCCATGTACTAAAGAAAGTTATTAATCTTGGTGTTTCTGTCCTAGGATGGTGGCTGCTACGGTGACCTTTTTTGTAAAGCACTGAAAACCTACAACATGCTGTGCTTTGGCATCTATCGATTAAGAGATGCACATCTAAACATGCAAAACCAGTGTACCAAGCGGTGAGCTCCACACGCAATCCCACATTCACTTGCTCAAAAGTCATAAACATCCTGAGCTACATTCACACGTTCTCTCTCTCTCTCTCTCTCTCTCTCTCTCCCTCCCCCCAGGTATGTCATCACTAATCCACCGTATGCCTTCGAGCTCGTGCCCTCAGACCTGATTTTCTGCCTGATGCAGTTTGACCACAACGCGGGCCAGTCTCGAACCAGCCTCTCGCACTCTTCGCACTCATCTCATTCCTCCAGTAAAAAGAGCTCCTCCGTCCACTCCATCCCGACCGCCAACCGCACCAACCGCGCCAGGAGCAGGGACTCAAGAGACAAACAAAAGTATGTGCCCCGCTAAGGCTCCCAACAGGCTGTAACCTGTCTCACTTTCACTTTGTGTGTTCGTCTAGATTTGTACTTTGTTTGATGAATGAAACAACACTAACATCATTACAAGAAGTGATTCTCTTACTTGAAATCCATCCATCCATCCATTATCTACACCCCTGACCCATGTTAGGGTAGCAGTGGGTCTGGAGCCCATCCCCATAGTGTCAGGCTTAGCAAAATATTGTTTCTCAGACTGAGGTGCTAACACAAAATACAACAGTCACCGCATACACTTACACCGATGGTCAATTTAGATCCTCCAATTCACCTAAGCTGCAAGTCTTGGCAATGAGAAACCTACACAGACAAAGATAAACCCTGGGACACAAACCCACAACCTTCTGGCTACGAGGCAACAATGCTAACCACCGAGCCACCGTGTTGCCCTTTAATCACATATTAGGCTGCATTCACCAGCACAGTATCAAGTACGGCACAGTACGGTTTAACCTCCCGAGAGGAAAGAATGTATGTTAGGGATGCTCTGACGAAGCCAGAAACATTAATTCAACTCCTTAATTCATTTGTTCCCATTCGCACAAAATAAATAAATAAATCACCGAGACCTCACGTTACAGGGGAGGCAGTGAAAGTCAAAAAGCTGGTGTGCATGTAAACATACTTCCTGCCAGACTGACACTCAAACAGTCCCAGCACAGCAAACAGTCTCTTTCGTCCAGGTGCAACCCTGGGGTATAAATTGCCTCAGATTATTGACCTTATATAAAGGCAGGCCTCCCTCTTTCAAATGCTTATAAAACTTTCCTTTCTTATGGGAAGACATTTATGTTCCGGCTTATTAAATTGCCTGCAGTTCATCGTCTTGGCGCTTTTCACAGATGTGCACTTTAATCAAAGTGACAAAGAGTCTCTGCAACACATATTCCAGTAACGGCACGTTATTGTAATAAAGCTAAAAAAAACAAAAAACAAAACCCAAATCAATTGAGTGAGAAATAAAACAAAGTGTCATCAAACCATTCAGCTGCAATCAGACGTTATAAGATGGACTGCAGAGGTCATAACCACCAGGTCGTCTTCCTTTCTCTTTAACAGAGGAGGAAGAAGCAATAAAACCAATTTGCATGTTATTCATATGATTGCTTTACTTATTTTATTTGAATTTATTACTGCTTCATTTATGAGTAGATCAGCTGATACTGCTAATATACTGTACATTTATTTAATCACGATTTATTTAAATATCTCCTCCTTGGGGCTCTAAACAACTTTCACGTGCACAGATTGATTTACTATGATTCTACTTAAGTGCCAAATTACGTGTTCTCTCTAACAGATTACACATTTGCTCGCTGCACGTTTTGCGGCTGATCAATTAAGACTAATGCAAATGAAAACAAGTGCAAACGCGGTGGAGACGGCTGTGTTGAAACGAGGGTTTGCTAAGTAACAGCTACAGTAGGCTGGGATGACCGGACAGACGGAAAGAAATGCAGACTTAGGAGAAGTTTCATCTTTTGACTGCCTCCAAATGAGCCCTTAGTTCATCCCAGAGCTCCAAAATGGCACTGCTGGATAGGCGATACGTCTGGATTATTTTTGCCTCTGCTATTCTAAAAATGTTAGCACGAGAGGGAAAAACCCGTCCTCTACATATCGTCTCATTGTGCCTGTGTCTCCTCCTCAGCAGCCATCTGTGTGCAACACAGGGTCGATTAGCACCTTCCCTTCAAACGTCTTATACACAAACGCCGTCCCCATCGCCGAAAGTACTGTCAGGATAATTTAACAAGTGCTAAATTAAGCTATTTGCATTTCCTCCTCCTGGTATTTTGCACACTAGAAATGCTAGAAATGCCCCATATTGCATCTTCATTAAGGCAAATCTACTAAGTGGACCAAGTGTGTTATCTCTCACATTTGAAAGATTCAAACCTCAGTGCACGCCGTTAGTAGATCAGCTCGCACATTTGTTTGCAGGTGATGTTAAGTTTACACACGTTTATACGCACGCAAACCTTATTAAATCAGGCCAAAGAGCCACAGAGTTGAACACGAATGTTCCAAGATCCTACACGTTGACTCACTAACAACTCACTCCTCTTTGCTACTGGACACAAGAGAACAGTTTTGGGGTTGCCAGGTTGTGTATACAATACATATTAATATGGATATAATATAACATGCTTATTTAGGAAGACTCTCCAATGGATCGCTTATATCAGGAGAAGCTGCAGAGTATTTAGGACCAAAATTCTTTTCATAGCAACATATTCACAGTTGGATCAGTTAAAGTCTATAAATTCACAGACTTCATTATTAAAGTTATTAGAAAGTAAAGTGGCAAACCATTTCTCCAACCAGAATCTGGCAACCCAAAAATTGTTGCCTAATTTCCAACTTATATAACTGATAAACCCGTCACATGATAGCATGAATAATATAATAGTAAAAATATAATAGTGAAACTGATACCCTTCAAGCTAATTTGTTGTTATCTCCACTGTTCTGTGTGAAATAGAAACAGAAATTGGCAGTGGAGAAATTGGATGATTACTCTGTCATTATCTGTGTATACATTATCTGGAACTGTGTCACGTCCCTCCTCTTTGTCTTTGGCTCTTCCTCAGAAAAGACATGGTTTACAGATGAGCTAGAGAATACCAGCTTGAGCATCCATACGGCTCCACCCTGTGAATAGTCTCATGGGCAACAAGTCCATCCACATCAAACCATCACCAACCTGATTCCTTCAACCGGAGAGGCAGAAGACGAGCGCTGACCTCCAGATCCATGCTGACACTTGGACGCTGGAATTCCCACTGGACTGCACCGTGTGGGCATCATCAGACGGAGATTTGGGATATGTTCTCACCTGTACACAATAAACAAAAAGGGACATCAGACAAACACAACTCCATTGCTTTCATTGTTTACCTGTAAAGTTGTTCTATTTTAGTAAACATATTACTAGCTGATTCTGAACATACACAAAGACAATCATCATCAAACATCACCTCTGTTTGTTTTCACGTGAGCTTCAACAGTGACCAGATTCCATGACTTTTCTCCATGTTGGGGAATGAGGGTCACTGGAAGCTAAATAGCAATTAAAAAAAAAATCACTGCTACTGATATAAAAGGTGATGATTATTATTACTGGATCAAGTTAGAGTTGCCTTTGAAGCTGTCAGTCAACAACTACAACATCCTCTTCAGTCAGTGTTGCAGAGTTCTTGTGTGCTGTACGTTTTAATGTGTTTTACATCCAGCTTCAATCCGACCGTGATGACATCATCAGTGGCTGAATCGGGGATTCCTTTGCCTATCGGAGCTAATTCACAACATTTGTGATCGTTATGATGGCCAGTGTCCACGTTTCAATGACGCCAGTCTTCAACCTTATGTCTATCCCTGTGTTTTTTGTCTTATCTTCGTCCTCATAGATGATATTTGTGGTAATGATTTCACTGTTGCAATGTCCAAATCTCACTTATCGTAACAAGTTTTAAAGTTCCCCTGTGGCGTTTTTTTTTACCACTAGAGGCGCTGTGGAGAAATATAGTGTGTTTATCTCTTGCATGTGGGTTTGACATATGTGTGTGTGTGTGCTGACTGCAGAGGCTGCTAACGTAAATGTGAAAAGGCACTGGGATGAGCAGATTAGATTAACAAGATTTGTCTCCTGGGCAGTAGTTTATGTTTGAGCACGTTCATTTTCTGTTTTTGCACACTTTGATCTTAAAATTTCGTCATCAGTCGAGGAGCGGGTGCGGGGGGTTCTTACACAGGAAACGTCTCATTAGTGTTTCCACAGGCTTACATGTTACATTTCCTTAACGGCTGCATAACAAACCAACCAGGTGTTTCACGCAGTTCCATGCGTGACACCGCGTGGCAGCGGTGTGCAGCGAAAAGTAGAAATGTGCCAATGAAGGACATGACAGCGTAAAACAATGCAAGTTTCAATATCTACAAGTATGAAGTTTACACGTATTCATAAGGCAAAATGTTTAGAATGTGGTTCTTTGATTTTAAGGACACAAACAACGTACACACGTGTTTACAAGAAAACGCCACGGGGAACTTTTAAAAGTCTGTAAACAATGTCAGAAAGTCAAAGAATTCACACGTTCATGGTATTTTCTGTCAATAGCCAAGTATGATGGAGCTGTTTTGATGCTACAAACAAAATCATAAGACAGTGTTAGCGCTATTAATCTACACCGTACGGCAAAGCCAAACGCCATAACTGACCATCTGATAACGCTGTAGGTGAGCTGAATGTGAAAGCCACATATCGCATGACGTGGGCATCCCCAAGTCCTCCTTTGGCTGTAGGCGCTGCCTGACAGATGACTATCAGAGGCTGTTAAGTGCTTGTACGTCCTCCATGCCATAACCTTACACGACGACACACCAAAACAGCTCCATCATAAAAGGATTCTGGCTATTTCATGTTCGTTTCTGTCCTCTCATTTATCTCAAACCCACGTAACAAAAGGTTTAAGGACACCTGATGAAGTGCTTGATCATTTTCATCATTTTGAGTGGTTATTAATCTTGTCTTATTTGAATAATAGAGCATAGCACTGTTGGCACTCTTCACTGTATTACTGGAGTGATGAAGGAGAAATCAAAGTTAAAAACAACAAAGACAATTCGAAAATCCGATGAAGATGTGTCACTTTGTGGCCTGGGACCCGTGTTCTTAAGTTTGTGGCATTTACTGGCATAGAGAGACGGTCCAAAGCATCGCTCAGTGCCAGTAATGTGTCAGGCAGTGCAGTAGCCAAAGGAGGACTCCATAAGACCCACTGCTGCGAAAAGAGGCTTCAGGTGTGGCTGGATTTAAGCAGAAAACTTTCTTTTTGCAGTGAAACTCCCAATCTTTCCTCGTCGTTTTCCATCTTACCAGCTCAGAGTTCATTTTTCAGAAATGAGTCTTTAAATTCCTTCACACTAAGCTTGACATTATTATTCACTGGAGATGTAAAACTGTAGTAAATGAATGGAAAAGTCTTAAAAAGTTATTTTTTAATGATCACAACATTAGCAGAGCCTATAGCAATTCCTGTTTTATTACATAATAAATCTGTAAAGCTGACAGTAAATTATTTGTGTTTGACAGCGTCTGTGGGAGTGAGAGGCGTTTGCAGTTCTGTCTAGTTTGTATTATTTTGTGCTTCTTTTTTTTTTTTTAGCACATTGACTTGTGGATAAAATGACAGTGCTATGTTGATATTTCTGACTATTGCATAATATTCAATAATACAGTTTATTGTCTTGTACAAAATAGGTTTGTACATAAATTGTACATGATTTCATTTTGTATTTTCACAATTTCACAACTTAAAGCTCATGTATTGTGTTCTACACCGCGTCGTGTCTGTTTTTGCCTGGTGGAAAGTTCCGATAGTTGCTGGAATAAGTATATTAGTGCGATGACTAATATACTTGGTGACTTTTTGTTTTTTTTCTTTTCTTAGGTCAGCAAAGACTAAATCAGAACAGGAATAAGTTTACTGTGCTGGCATGAGTAGATCACACAGAACAAAGATGGAACTGGGAGAATTTCCTCATGGTGATCATGGTTTGATCCAAGTAAAACTCATAAAACTCGGCCGATCCCTGCAGGTGAGAGGCGAGGTATTCTAAATTTACTCAAAATTAATATATTTCTTCTATCATTTCATATAAATTTATTTTTATATATGTATTTATTTAAATGTATTTATTTTTTCAATTCAACATTTTTTAAGCATTATTTTACAATTATTCTAATTATTCCCTTAACAGATAGTTTTTTAATGCGTCAAGTCAACGTATTGATTATAAACAGCCGCTGAAAAAGTTGTTGATCATTATTATCCCAATGGCAACTCGGCTCCATCCATATTCATGTAGTCTGTGTGTGAGAACGTAAACAAACCGGCACTATTTTAAAATTCAGATTAAGGAATTTTGTGCATCGCTGCTGAATCTTTCAAGAGAGACTGAAGATGATGCTGCAAAGAGTCAATTCTTTTTTTCTCGGGCTCCTAAAATAAACCGGTGGTAAACAGCAGCCCGGCAGCTCGGACCGTACAGCAGCTCCAGGACACGTTCTTTACAGTCAGAAACCTCTCTCATTTGTACCATCACCCCACAAAAACCTGTGATGCAGACATCAGGCGCGTCAGAATTGTGAGACAAATCATGTGACATGGGATGCCTCTGTGCCCCCCCCTCCCT